>MU226853.1:23703-53834 GCA_018584345.1 Thuja plicata | reverse complement strand
TAGTCTTTCACTAAATGTCTTAAGACTCTTATATTGTTATACATTTTTTATAACTAGCATTTTAAGTACCACATGTATAGTATATAGTATATACACCCCTCCCCCCCGTCCCTTGCCGTCGTCCCCAAATTGAGGCCCCTCTATCCCCCCTGCCCGGAAACTTGTCCCCCTGTCCCCCAGGGCGGTGTAACTATGCAATTTATCTTATTTTTTGGGCTTGTGTCATCATTTTCTAGGCTGTTTTTTACACACGACTTATTTTGTGTCTCTGTCGTTTTTTGGCCCACGTGAAGGACTTTTGCGTGGGTCAACCTAAGTTTCTTGCTCACAAACAATATTTTTTTCTAGGGCAAAATGAGTTTTTGCACAATTGTTATTGGTTTTCTCCAAAGCAGTGGAGGGCTTTTGACCTAGTTTTTGATGATTTTTTCACAAAATCGGGTTTTGTGTGTTTAGAGTTTCTAGGGCAAGCAAGATTGTATGCAAATTTTTTAGATTTCTTATCAACCCTAGGTTTGCTTCAACAAGTATTTTTTCACTAGGCATTCAAAACTTTTGCATGATTTATTAAACAAATCATGGGTATCAATTTTTTGTTAAACCTCTACCGATAAAAATTGAAGGTATTTGAGAAGCTACAATTTTTCTTGTTTTTCGTGTCTCTGAATAGCAAGAGGGATGGCATCGTTTCCCAACATCATGTTGGAAGGCAGTAAAAGATTCAACGACAAGAATTACAATACCTGGAGACAGAGGATGCTAACCATTTTTTTGTACCGATATCTGGATCAACTTGTTCATGGTAAATCTACTCTTCCCACAACTATAGGTAAACACCAACACAAGTAGACATAATCAAGAAGTGATTAAGCTACTCAAGTGTTGAAGAGGAGATGCTTCCAAAAGTGACATCTAGCAAGATTGCTATAGAGATCTAGAATCACTTGAAGGCTTTGCATGTGATATTAGATAAAGGCATAGCTTTCTTCTTTATGGTGTTGTCAATTATGATGAATGACAAGATGTCTTTGCAAGATCATTTCATGAAAATTCAAGACATTCAAGATCAGTTAAAAAACATTGGTCTCAATATGGAAGAAGAGGATACGGTGGTTATCATGCTGAAAAGTTTACAACGATCCTATGGCCACTTAATCAAAACTCTTGATATCACCTCTACCCTAAGTCATAGAGTTCGTTGAATTTCAGCCATCAAGTTCAAACTTCGGCGAACTTGAAAGGAAACCTAAAAATTCGTTTGTGTTCTTGGATTGGTATCTAGTTTTCCGATGAAGGAATAATTCTCATAGCATATGGAGAACTTGTCCAAGAAATATCTCACCAAATCCACAATGCTCGTGATTTCTTACTATTATTTCTAGGTAACAAATAAAAGCTAAGGCCATAAACTTAATTTAGACATTGGTCGTGGACCTCATAGGTATTGAAATCATTTGATGACGATATATTTATTAACAACTATTCTCAATTTATTCTGGCATTTGGCACTTGGTAATCATCATCACATATTCGTTCTACGTGTGCAACTCCTCTCCCACAATTCTAATATTGTTTCATGACCCGGGGTTGTCCACCAGAAGGTAAAAGTTTTGTTTTTACTTTAAGGTTTTTTGTTTGAAATAAAACTTAATGTCCTTATATTTTGTTTTTTAAATGACTTTTAATTTTATTTTTATTCAATATCAACAACATGCTCTTACAACAGGACAAGTGGGAACAACATTTTGGTAGCAACACTAGACAACCAATGTAGAACATTCTTTTACTACCAAGGACAAAGGCCAAGGCAAGTCAACTCAATAGAAAGGACAAAGCAAACCTAATGATCCTTCATAAAATCTAAAATCTATCACAATGTGTGTATTGTGATAAACTTGGTCATATAAAGAAGTTTTGCAGAAAACAAGTTGATTGATCAAAATCCAACCAGGGAGGGCCTCAACAACATGCACATGTCGCAAAGCATTCAAAGGTGGAGTCAACCTTCACTGCATTCATGACTGAAAGACCAACAAATCATTTCAAGTCTTTTGCATGGTAGTTAGTATGAAGACTTTCTCTATAAATTGATTAGTTAGTTTTTAGTAGCTTCCTTTTTTGTAAATTGTTTAGTTAGTTTTTAGTAACTTCCTTTTATGTATGTTGTTCTCGATCATTTATGTTTGGAAAGATCTCTAATCATCTATTTAAGGAGTGTTCCTCTCCTTTGTTAACATAATCGATTACCTCAACCATTTCAATCCCAACCAAAATAAGACAGATTTAACAGTTTTCATCTTGTTAATTTAAATTGTAAGATCCTTGTGATGTGCACATTGAAAATTTTGTTTAGCAATTTATTCACATATTTGTATGCGCTAGTTGAATTTTATGTAAATACTATTAATATGGCATGTAGTTCTAGAATGTATTTGCAATAGTGTTACAACAAAAAATTGCCCACTTTTGACTCATATGCACCACTTCCCAAACCTTTACAAATTTGCAACTAGTTATGGCTTTTGTGCATGTCATGGCAAGCTCTCATTTTAGTTGCACCCTAGAAAATTGTTTAATTGCACTATTCATAACATCATTCGCCATCTCACGGGTTTCAAGGGTTTCACAAGTTGGTAGAAGATTGATCAAGATTTTGGATGCAATTTAAATGCAATTCTTATGTAATTTGAATGAAAAACTATTGAAAATTGTAGACAACAATATTTCAAAAAGATACTTTGTATTTTTTGCTTCTCTAATCTAATGCCAATGATTATAGTGATGAGTTGTATGAAGAAACACCTAATATGAATCAGTGATTTTACTATTTATTAAACAAATTCAACAAATTTGCAGCATTATTTTTTTTGTTTTTTTAGTTATTTTGTTATTTATACACATGTTATGGTATTTTGAAACTATATCATGTTTCAAGGTATGGAGACAAGTACAAGTATCGGGTTTGCACGATGAGTTTTTTCATGGGAATGATACAATTGGGTATGACACGAATGAGTTTGTGTGAAATAGGGTTGTGTTTGTCAAGCAACAAACATATGGGACCATTTAAGGTTTTAAGTGAATATAGGGTTTCCTTTCATGTTTTAATGTTTAAAAAAAGCTTTTTAAATTTGTTTTATGGCATAAAAAAATTAACCACAAGAGCAAGCATACTCACAAGGAACCCAATGTGGTAGGAAGACTCCATGTCCAAGTTCTCGGGTTGCTCTTGTCATTGCTACACAACCTAAGCTAGTTGGGTATGGGACCAAGACTCTTAAAGGGAGATCCCAATAACTTAGTTTTTAGACTACATGCTTGCACAAATGTACCCAAAAAAATCTTGCCATACCAACATGCCCAAGTTAGCCGCAAGAGCAAGCATACTCTGAAGGAACCCAATGCGGTAGGAAGACTCCATGTTCATGTTCTCGGGTTGCTTTTATCATTGCCACACAACCTAAAGCTAGTTGGGTATGAGACCAAGACTCTTAAAGGGAGATCCCAATAACTTAGTTTTTAGGCTACATGCTTGCGCCGATGTACCAAAAAAAAATCTTGCCATACCAACATGCCCAAACCTTTATAATAAAAACCCAAATCCAAAATGACAGCATAGATTGTCAACACTAAACAAATTCCTTATGTATGTCTTAGATTTTTTTCTTCTACGAAATATAACTGGCATGAAATAACAATACAGTTATTTTCTGTATTATAACATAATATTTAGGCATTTTTTAAATTTGTGAGGTTTTTCCCATTTTGAAATTGAGTAATAAAATTTGATTTACAATCTTATTTTTTTGTATCAATTCAGAATAAATGGAATGCTACTAATGTCCTTCCAAAGAAGTATATTTAGGTATTTTTTGAATTTGTGAGGTTTTTCCCATTTTGAAATTGAGTAATTAAATTTGTTTTACATTCTTAGTTTTTTGTATCAATTCCAAATAAATGGAATGCTACTAATGTCCTTCCAAAGAGGTGCCACTCAAAGCTGACTAGTGGCACCACCGCCACTAAAAATTTCCATTTTTCAACAAAAAAAAAAGAATACAGTAAAAATCAACATATATTAAGTGGAACAGACTTTTGAAAACCACTTTTACCTTTCACTGACTTTAGGGTGAAAAAGCAAAGCAATTTCGTTATATCATGTGTAATAACGGCTAATGTAAAAATTCCAAACTAGAATTTTTTCTTTCCTTCATTTGGTACTGAACAGAACAAAAACCTCAAATAGTACAGTGAGAAGTTGTAGCACTTCTTTTCAAACATTTAAAACGGTGGCTCATATTCAAATCCTAATAACCATGATCCCCATTTCAGGGTGTCTGCTCAAGCTAAATAGTAAAGAGTGAGAAGTTGAAACACTTGTTTTCAAACACTTAAAACAGTAGCTGTTTTCAAAGATTCAAACACTAATAAGCATGATCCCATTTCAGTGTGGCTGTTCATGCTGAATTAGCATGGTATCTGTATCTTGAATTTATTTGGCAAGCATGAAACTTAAGATGGTAACCGCAAACTAATTTGTGGCAAAAGATAGTGGCCGCAGGCATCTGACCAATTCAAGATAATGGAAGCAGCGATGAATAACAAGAGAAATCTATCGTTTCAGATGAGCTGCAGTAGCAGATCATTTTGGTTTCTGGACAGAGAGCCCGGTCCAAATCCCCAAAACACTAGTGAGATACATTTCAATACAATACTTAAACATATTCAAGAGCAACCTCAATGAATACATCGAGAGCTAAAACTTGGTTGAGCTTGGCGAATAGATAATCCGAGTTCATAGAAACGAATGCAAATGGAAACAAAACCTAAAACGTCCCCACCTGTCATTCCGGAACAAGAAAAAAACTAAACCACACAATTTCAAAGAATTGAACTACACCTAAACCCTAATTTTCCATAAAAGTGAGAAACCCAAAACAAGGGTTGCCTTGCTCGAACTAAACATACTGACCACGAAATCAAAATAAGTGACTGCACATAACCCAATCAATTCAATTCCCCGAAATATGCATACAGAAAACACTCCGCAAAGATGAGAGGTATTATAAAAAATAAAACAAACTGGGGTTCCATTTTTTTCAAGTGAAAAGCTTACCTCTAAAATGCTGAGTAGTTCATCCTTCGACTGAGGCGGACGCTCGAGTTTTTTCCCTGCTTGTGAAAGCCTCCTCTCGACATCTTTTTCGCTGATTAACGCCATGGCACCCTTTACAGCCTAGGGTTTCACGGCAATTAATAAATAAACAAAAGTCCAAAGGTCTAGGGTTCGAGTCCAGCTACCAACAACTGTACCAATACAATACCCTCTTCATTGAATGCAAAGCCCGCCAAAGTCAGGTACAAATTATTTCACTCCTTGCTCTTTCCCTCCTAGTCTTAAACCCTGGCTCGGCCTAGAAATGTGTCTTATGGGTTTATGGCTTGCATTTGTGCGCTCTTTTTTTTTGTCTTCCACTTTTTTATCTGTGATGCTACGGAAGCTGTGTCTCTGGCCTCTTCCCTTTCTAGCTGCCTTTCCCGTCTTATGCGAACAGAAATCTTCACAGGTCGACGAGAACGAACACTTTAAATGAGGCTTACAGATCCGCGCGGACTCCACCGTTCGTCCTAAGTTGTGATTTTGGGGCCAGTTTGAAATCCGACTTCCTATTGGGAACCTTGGGGATGATATAGCTACCTATTTTCAAACGCCGAGGGTTTAATAAAAAGTTATAGGGAAGTTTTGAAGATTTACCCATTTTACCTTTAAAATAGGGGTTTTTTTAATTTCAATATACTATTGGTGGTGGAGAATTTTTTTAAATATATTTTTTTTTAAATCTAATGTTGTAGGTATCTATTACCATATTCACATTTTGAAAAATATATATAAAATATGTTGAGAGATATCATTATCAAAAAGACTTAATTTTTAACATAATTGAACTTTAACATTTAAATAGCTAAAATAATATAGAGACATTTTCACAAAATTATATATAAAAATGTTAGTATAATACTGTAAAAAAAAATCACGCTCTGCTCTCAATATCAAAAATGCAAAAATGTGAATAGGCATTTCGTGAGGAATGAAACTTCCCAATGAAAGCAACATCAGAAAATGGTTGGCAAGTTGTGAAGTCCAAAAGAGCAAAACGGCAAGAAAGGGCTCAAAGAGGCAATGAGACAATAATTGATGTTGCTACAGAAGCATATAGAATCCCCCTGGGCCAGAAACAAGGAACCTTAAGCTTGAAACAAAATGCATCTTATGAAAATTACTGATGGAAAAGCAAATACTATGATCAAACCTGCCATGCCAGATTATAAAGACCAACATTCTGAAAAGAAGGGGGCCAATTACAAAAATCCCACCTTCTCGGGAAAAAATAATCTAGGATCCCCAGTTATGTTACTGAAGCGAATTGAATCCCAATTGGTTTTCTTAAACAATATCAGAGGAAGGTACCATAACGAAGGGAAAGCAAGACGAATAAATTTGGCAACCTGCAGTCAAAGAAAAGGATGGATTATAAAGTATTTGTTATCTCTAGAAAAATTATGAACCCTAGATGGGAACATTGCAAAAAGTATGGGTTGTATGCAATATGGAGTGGATCAAGCAACTCATCAACATTATCATTAACTGGTGGAACTGGATTTACCCGAACCAAGTAAGTATCTCTATCTGAGCAAATTATTTTTTGTTCAAAGATTGCAAAAAGGAATCATTAAAAAAGGAAATTTTAGAAGGGGGTCCAATATTTTTTAAGGTTTCAACTTTCATTGTTTAGATTAGCAACCATACTTTAATCTTAATTTATACAAACCTTAGAAATTCTTAAAATGGGTTAAAGAGTGGGTCATTTACCTACAGAATTTCTTCATGTTGAAACCTTAGAAGTCACTGGCAATGCAATGGGTTCCTTTATAGGGATAGAAGAAAAATTTCATAAATTTGGAGAAGTAAAAATGCTAATAGATATTGACACAGATACAAAATTCATAGAGCCTTTGGAAATAATTAAGAGCAAGGGGGGTTTTTAATTAACCTTAATTTCTTGTAAGGCCCATTAATGGGAATGTAATAAGTAAGAAATATCAAACAGCATATAATAATAACAGAAAAATGGAAAGGATTCCACAAAAAGAAGAAATGAGCATAAAACATGATATTGTGACAAGTCCTCATTGTTAGAAATAAGGTGTCTCAACCTTGTATATCTCCTTACATTTGATATTTTCTAAATGTCGTCACTTTGGACAGTGTGTAAGGTAATCATGACTGAAACAGTTATGACGGATTCCTATGACGGTCATTAATATCTGTAAGAGCTAATTGTGGAAGTTTCGATGATGGGTGAAGACATGCAAGACATGTGGTAACTAATCAGTTGAGTATTGTACACTCTTCTGCAATCGTGGGGTTCAGATTCCTATTTTTGGGTTCCTATTTTCTTAGAGAATGGTAAAACCCTAATACGACTGCCTTTGGAGGTTTCCCTAAAAAGTGAAGTGCATGATATAAGCATTTTTTAGGGTTGCAAATCTGAGAGAAGTTAGTGTATTGTTGGAACATTTTTATGTTGCCAAATTTGTCTTCAAGTGTCGATTATATCCTGAAAGAACTTGCATTGCAAATGTATTGTAAACAGTATTAGTTTTGATTAATACATTGTGCAGGTTTTGGAGTGCTGGGGTTTTTTACCGAAAGGTTTTCCCCAAGGTAAATCATTGTGTCATTCTCATTTTTCTATGTATGCATGTTATTGTATTATCATTCTGTAATTGCTAAGGGTTAAATCTGAATTCGCAAGATCCTCTTCTCGGGAGTTTAGCGTAGGGAACTATTTTCCGCTCACTTAGTTTCCTTTCACTCATAAAGGGATATCTATCAGAATTAAATGATATTGGAGGATTTGTGATAGAAATAATAAAGGAAAAAGAGCACAGAAATCATGGAAAATAAAGAGAATTGCCAAGCATAGGAAAGGACAAGATCTGAAGAAGAACTCAAGGAAACAACTAAGGCAAGCAAAGAAACACTCAAACAATTGTTAAGTGAATCAAAGATATTCCAAAAATAATTTATGGAGTAGTTAGTCCTAATAGATCCATCTTATGAATCTCAGAGACGCAAACAAGTGAACAACAATGAAGGTAAAGAAATATAAATGGGAGAGGTAAATAAGAAAAAAAAAAGTAGAGGAAGAAAATATCGAGGAAAATAACTTGGCCTCAAACAAAGAGATGGGAAGAGACCTTTCTTTAGAACTGGAGGTAGCATATGATCTAATGGGCTTAAATCACACCCAGGAGGAGGAGAATGAAGAATCAACAGCAAAGAAGTAACAATTGATAGAAAAAATATTAGAAGATTAGGGAGCAGAGGAAATGGAAACATAATCTATTTGTGGTAATGAAGGTATATAGATGAAAGAAGTGGCAAGAAAAACAAAGTTGGGAATTCTCTAGTATTGTCCAAAAAAGGAAACTCTTGACTATGCCAAAGAATTTTTATTTTTTTAAAAAAGAGGAAGAAAATCTATGTTTGAATTAAGACAAAAAGATGGATTAGCAGAAGATCAAACAAAAATAACTACTATATTTAATGCAGGGAAGGAGAAGTACCTTCTCAAAGAGCAATGAAATTAATTACGTGGAATCTTTGGGGGCATGAATGCCCCTAACAAACAATGTATAATAATACCATAGGAGACTTTAACACCATTCTAAATATGGCTGAAAATAGTGCGGGTATCATGAGAGAATCACAAACCCTCACAGATTTTAGAGAGTGGGTAAATCATAACAACCTAATTGAAATCAAAGAAGGTAACGATATATATACTTGGAACAACAGAAGGTCGGCATTTAGTCACATAGCAAATAAATTGGGCAGGCTCTTCTATAAACAAAATTTGGCAAATTTTCCATATAATTTGAACTCAAAAATTCTTCCAAGTTCTGGATATGATCATTTTTTAGTCCACCTGACAATAGATGAAGAAAGTAAACCCAAGAGATGTCCATTCAAGTTTGAAAGAATGTGGATGATGGATAAAAAATTCTTAAGAATGTGGAGCAATGGTTGTAGGAGGGGTAAATTTTTGGATCCAAGTTATTATGCTTCATATCAAAACTTAAAGTCGTTAAAAGGAAGCTCCTTCATTGGAACAAAGAGCATTTTGGGAATATCTTTGAATCAAAAGAAATATTAGAAAAAGAAATGGAGGAACTAAATAAAGCGGTAATCAAAGAAGGCATGGATCAAAATAAATTTCTAAAAGAAAAATCTAGTTATTAAGTAGATATGAAGACATTCTAACTAAGGAGGAGATATTCAAGAAACAAAAATCCAAAGAAACATGATTGGTAGAAGGGGATAAAAATACAAAAAAAATCCATAGCAACACTAGACATGGAAGGGATATTAATAGGATCATGAAAAAAAATAATGAAGAAAGCAATTATATAGAAGATCTAGAGAAAATCTCCAAGGAGGCAGTAACCTTTTTCAAAATGTCTTGAATAATTGGGAAGATTGAGACCTAAAAGTTCAAATAGAGATACTAGAAAATATACCTAAATTAATAATAGAATAACAAAATAAAATTTTAACAAGTAAGTTCACAATAACAGAAATAGAAACAACACTAAAATAATTGCATCCAGATAAAGCCCCTAGTCTAGATGGATTCCCAGCATGCTTCTTTAAAAAATGTTGGCACTTTTTGCATAGAAAGTTGGTGCAAGCATTAAAAAATGCTAAGAAATATGGTAGATTCTTAAAAGAAATAAACAACACTTTCATAACCCTAATACCTAAAAAGGAGAAGTTTGAAAACTTTGATGAATACTGACCAATCTCACTCTATAATACAATATACTAGCAAAAGTTATAGAAAACATATTGAAAAAAGTTTTGCCTAAAATTATTTGTGATCACTCTATAATACAATATACTAGCAAAAGTTATAGCAAACATATTGAAAAAGGTTTTGCCTAAAATTATTTGTGATGAACAGACTGGTTTTATACCAGACAGATCCATTTTCGATGGAGTAATAATAGCACAGGAAGTAAAACATTTCATACAACAAAACTCAAATAGCAACATGTTGATTAAACTGGATATTAAGAAAGCCTATGATAAAGTAGATTAGAGGTTCTTATGCAAATTCTTAGGGGATTTGGGTTTGCAAAAAAATGGATAAATTTAATCTTTGAATGTATTTCTAGTCCTTGAATATTGATATTAGTTAATGGAACCCCATAAGGTTTTTTTCAAAATATCTAGGGGTCTAAGAAAAGGAGAACCAATCTCTCTGTTCTTATTTGTAATAATGGCAAAAGCCCTAGATATATCTATCACAAAAGCACAGTCAAGAGAGCAAATAAATGGCATCAAAATTACCAATGGAATAGCCCCTATAACACACTACCAATTTGTTGATGATGTATATTTGTGCTTTTAGGGGAAAGGAAAAAGCAAGAAGTTGGGAAGTTTTAAAAAATACTAAATAGCTACTCTAAAGCATCGGAGCAAATGGTGTGCTGGGATAAATCAGAAGTTTTCTTTTAATACTATCCCTAGAAAGGAAATAAATATTTGTAATATTTTGGGCTTCAGAAAAGGAGAACTTCCATGCAGATATTTAGGCCTCCCATTAGATAAGGGTGATAGAAATAATAATTTATGGGAGCTTATATTATCTAAAATAGAGAAGAAGTTAGAATCCTGGAAAGGAAAATGGCTCTCATCAGCAGGAAGAATCACTATGCTTAAAACAATATTATCTACAATACCAATCTACCAAACGTATTATCTGCAACTACCCTTGGAGTGAACGCTAAATTTAAAAAAAAAATTGATAAATTTATATTGGCATGGAATGACAAAAAAAAACAAAAAAAACTAGCCCTAATTGTTTGGGATAAATTATGTAAACCAACAAAAGAAGGGGGCATAGGTTTAAGAAATCAGTTAAGGCAAAATAAGGTGTCAGGTGTTAAATTGGTATGGAAGATGTATAACAAACCCAATCTCAAATGGGTAAGAATTCTTGAGCATAAATATTTAAATGAAAATGATCCAACAAGCATATTTAGAACAACTTCCCCTCCCAAGGAATCTAGGGTGTGGAACTTCATTTTGGAATGTAGAGAGGTAATCGCTAAAAAGGTTAACCTGGGACATAGCAGTAGGAGACCAAGCTCTATTTTGGAGCAACCCATGGGGGATACACAACATTGGCCAATCTTACAAACAATAATATAGTTAAAGATTGATTGGAAGATATGTGGGGAAATGTGTCAAATATTATGTGGAATTTTCAAATGGTGACCCCTCACTAGGTTGGAAATGGAAATCTATGGAAAATATCAATCTACCAAGACATGAAATATAGTCAATTAAAAAATTTTGAAAGATAGGAAGATTACATTTAGAAAGGGAAAGGATAAGCTTATCTGGGCTAGCACAAAAATAGGGGAATATAATGTAAAAGAAGGATATAGATACTTGAATGATAAGTTGCACAATCCCAAGACTGCAATACCCAAAAAATTGTGTTAGAATAATCAATGTTTACCTAAAGCAGGAATATTCACCTGGACAACTCTATATCAGCACGAATACTAATAGAAGATTGGTTTACTAAGATTGGTTTTAAGGGCCCATCAAGATGTCCCCCATGCAAGAATGAAGAGGAGTCTATGAATCATTTACTAATCAGTTTCTAGTACATAAACAAATGGTAGAACTGGCTATGTAATAAACTAGGATGGTCAACATCCTTACCAAATTATTTGTTGAGTTGGTTCCAAAGTTGGTCAGGCCTTCATTAAAATTGTATATGTGGCATATTATGGATATCAACTCCATCTATCTTAATTTGGGAAATATGGAAAGAAAGATATAGAAAGATTTTTAAAGAAAAAAATATGAAATGGTATTAGTTGGTAAATAAAATAGAGGCGGCTATAGTAGAAGTTACGAATACCAAATTACTATCAAAACAAAAAAAGGAAGTAATAAAAAGGTCAATATTAAACGGAAGGGCCTTAAAATTCTACCCTATATTGGGACAAGGAAGGCTAATAACATTTTAAAAAAAAAAGGATTTGGATCAAATGGTCCCCCCAAGGTATAGATGGTATAACTTAAACTTTGATGGAGTCTCAAGGGGCAATCTGTGGGTCTCAGGCATTAAATGCATCATCCATCACTGGGATTGATCGGAGGTAGCTAGACTAGCAAAGCTAGTAGGAATAGAAACCAATAATACAACAGAAACAACTACACTATTAGAAGGTCTTCTAATTTGCAAAGATCTTAAAATTAAAAAATTGGAAATAGAGGGAGACCTATTATTGTAAATGCTATGAGAAATGGATGTACACCTAACTGGAAACTAAATTCTCAATTGGGGGGAGTTCAAGAGTTGTTAAAATACGTCAAAGAATTTATATTCGGCCACATTTATAGAGAATATAATTCCAAAGCATACAACCTAACAAATAAAGGAGCAGATGAAGAATTTGTGGGTAAGATAGGATAGAATAAATGGTTTAGAAGCTCAAATGTGATTAATACTATCATTAAAGTAAGAAGGAAATATGAATAAATTGAGAAAAAAAAATAGATTTTCGTATTAAAATCCAATACGGAAGGTAAAGTATAAATTTTCACAAATATAACCAAACGTGTTACACTAAAATCACATCACAATGAAAGATTATCGATACAAGTGAAAAGATTTAGCTTGATAGTCTTTGAACTAACAACCAAAAGGATAACCACCCAATTATTGATTAATAAAATTTAGGCATGTGTATGTACATCAAATTTGGTGGAGTTAATATCTAATCACATGTATCTGAGTTACCTAGCTAAGTTAATTTGCACTAACTCTAGGTATAACATTCTAGTAACATTCAAGTTTTCTATAAGAACACTATAACAAATGGAAATATCACAAATTACGTAGCATTTTGTATAGGATTTGTGCAAGGTGAGAAATCCATCCACGGAGACACCCATTAGGCTTAAAGAAAAATAATAGACAAATGACATTTTTGGTTGAAGTCAAGATAGAGAGACTTAGAAAGATTTTGTTGTCTACCCATAGCTTGGTGATTAGGGTTGTGTTGCATATTTTAGGTGAGGAATTTTTTTTATTTAATGATAAATACATAGTTGTTCCTAATATCCCAACGACGTTTATTGCATCAACACTTCATGTAGAGGGAGATAAATGGGCCATAGAAAGATTTTGTTGTATTATCTTTATAAAATAAATTATAATAAACCTTGATAGAGTTATGGTTGACATTGATGAAGGTTTAATTATTCCCAATGCTAAGAATTATGATATGTGTATTATCAGAGGTAGACTTGTCCCTATGTTCTTAGTTTTAGTCTTAGAAGATTTGGGTCTCTTTAATGCTAGGAAACTAGACATGGATAGAAACATGGATTTTATCTTAAAAGGAATGCATATAAGGAAACCAAAAAGGGGAAATTGGTTTGAAAATTACATGTTGAAGGATGGTGTGGATTCGAATGATGAGGAAGATTGGCTTGAGGTTGTAGATAATGGTGACAATACAGAGGAATACAAGGATGACCTTGGCTCTAGTTCAACAGCTCCAAAGGAAGACAAAGAAAATGCTCCAGACCAAAGAGGAAAAATGATTAAGATATAAGTGACATATAACATGGTCACAAATTTGGTTGGTAGTATATAAATTATACATATGTATGTAAAAATTAGCCTCCATAGATAGTTAAATTTGTATGTCTGTCAGATAATTAGGGCTTAGTAGCCGCAATTTTGCATAATTGTAATGTTGATAGGTAGAAGGTTACAAGGAGTTAAAATATATATCCTTTGGTATGAATGCGGGTAAAATGGTAACCCATTTTGTATTGAATGACGGTAATAGTTAAATACAGGGTAGTTATAGTTAGTTTTATGGTTTCAAATATCATTTCAGGAATGGTTCCCAATGTAATGCCCTTTTTTTAGATATAATAGAATGCCATTATTTTAAGTATTCTTGATAGCATTTTGGATGGGTGCATTTGATGGTGTTAAATGTTTTATCAATGGATAAATGTAGGATGATAGTTTCAATAAGAAGTTCTTTGATGACATTGCAGACTACAATTAAGCTTGGAAGTGGTAAATAGGCTATGATCACAGCTAAAACACATCTTCGCGTAGAGTCTAACAAATAATGATATAGTTTTTCCATCACAGAAAAAGAGCATGCAGTATTATATGAATTATGAATAATTCATGTGATAAAGATAGTTCTTCCCAAAATGATTGGTAGGATGTAATTAAAGGAGAAAAATTAAAATTAAAATCTCTAGAAAAAAGGAGATGAACGAATGAAGTATTTTCAATGAGAGTTAAGATTGTAATTTAGAAAGGAAACGAAGTATTAGTTACAACCCTATTTTTAATGTGTGGCAATCTTAAGACTTGCGAACAAAGATATAATATTCAATAGAAAAAGGCACTTTAGAAATAAATTGAAGAGTATTTTGGGTTGGAAACAAGAAGATTATAAATGAACTGGCTTCTTATTCAAAAATATATATGGATCCAATCATTAGAATAGGAAGGTTTAAGCAATCCTTTGGAACAACTTAAGCGATTTATTAAGATTGTAATAATCATGAAAATTGTGGGATATGGAAATAGTAAGTTAGTCAATCCACAAAATATGCAAATAATGCAAGCATGATATAATTTTTGATAAACACAAGGAGGTAATACCTTAGTCTGGAGATAATGTCCAAAGACCTCTTAGCCAATAGGCTAAAATCAACAAAAGGCCAGATTAATAAATTTGCTAGTAGTTATTATGAATTATGTTGTGTATTAATATAACACTGGAAGAGGAACATGAATGCAGGCAATAAGAAAGAATTTTGGTATTATTCAAAAGAACTCAAATGAGCAACAAATATGTACTTATTATTCTTTCTAAAAATTCCTCCTCTCAGCCTCGACCTATTACCTATATAAAAAATTATGGAGGTTGCCTTTTTCCATATAAAATACATGTGCATTAAATATTAAATATCTCTTTGTTGGCATGTAGAGGAAGGTGATTGTCACTGTTATTGATGATAAACACATTTTGTAAAAGGACAAATGTAGACAATCATGAAGTAATTTTAAAGAAATAAAAGATGACGCAACAACGAGATGTATTGTAAAACTATACATGGTATGATAAGTCTAAATAAAAAAAAGTGGAAAATGCCTTAGCAAATTTGATGCAAATATTAGACCAAGAATTCAAATAAGGAAATACCTTATATAAATTTGATGGAAGTATTAATTAATAAATACATAGATGATATTACTTTTTTTTTACAAATACTTCAACAAATAAAACCCATGCTACTTAAACTTAGTCTTGTCTATGAACAAATAGAAATACAATTCCACTAGATTGTGCCTTAATATATTTTTTGAAACTTGCATTTTACAACAAACAAAAAAATTATATCAAAAGCAATATAAGCATTGTTTTTGGAGATCTAAGTTGCAATTTTTGTTAAAATGTCCAATGAAAGAAATGAAGAAAATGTCCAATAAGAGGAATGCAGACATCACTTTGAAAGCATAAAATGCATAAAAGGTTGCATCAGTAATTCTATATTCAACATTTCAAAAGCATTGATACAAATATCCTACCTTATACCTTGGGATTCAATAGTAAGTAAATTCCTCATGAAAATAACAAACAAAACCATAATCCTTCAATTTTCAGCTATGAGGGATTAACATCATTTCAATATCAAAGAAAAAGGGTGTCAATACAACATAGAGAAGGAGGATTTGTATCTTTATACTTATAGCAATGAAATGCACAGTTTTAGCACCATTCTTGCACAATCTGAGCTGGATTTGTTGGAGGAGATGCATGTGCACATATCATATTTTCCCAATTGGTTGAAAACTACGGATACCATGTATTCCATGTAATTTTTGAATCTTAGTGCTAATGAGGGTGTTTTGCCAATATCGTGATTCAACCAAGACATAATTATGGGGATTCAACAAAGACATAATTATGGGCATGTTGGACACCAAAATTTGGTATGAGAGCTGGAGGTTCTATGATTATGGAATGGCACCGGTCCTAGCCAAATGGAAGGGAATTTGTGAAAATGGTACAACCTTTCCCTCTTCGCTCTGCAATTTAAAGTTGATAAACAAAACCATAACCCATTATAATGAATACGAGGAGTTGGGTATCATTTCCACTTCCACCCCTTGACCATTTCATTCTTGTTCTCTCGATTGTCCATTTCAGAGTGAAAATAACTTCATAAAAAATGTAACGACAAACAAAGCACATCTTGCAAGGAAAAAGAAAGTCAATTTAAAACTTGGAATTTTTGTTTACATCGAATATTCCTTTGTGTTGTGGCTCTAGAAGACGCCTCTCAACATAAAAAGGTGTCAAGTTCAAATTTTCTACAATAGTAAAAAAAGACTATTAAGATATATCAATGTTATCTTCTTCGTAAAATATAAGATTTTCATTTTACTTTTAATTAAGAAAGTGTTCGATACATCTCACATCTTGAGACTATAAAGATACATATAAGAATGTTATCTTCTTACTAAAATTTGATATTACCATTTTACTTTTAATTAAAAAAGAGTTGCATACACTAAATATATCATAATGTTATCTTCTTAGTAAAAATGAAGTTTTCCATTTTACTTTTAATTAAGAAAGGGCTTCATACACTTCATATCTTCAGACTTCAAAGATGTAGAGAATGTTATTTTCGTAGTTAAATTTAAAATTGTCATTTTACATACAAAGATATATCAAAATGTTATCTTCCTCCTAAAATTTAAGATTGTCATTTTACTTTTAATCAAGAAAGGATTATTCAAACTCCAAAGATATATTATAATTTATCATTTACCATTTACTTTTGATTAAAGACCATTTTACTTTTAATAAATAAAATATTCCCTACACTTCATACAATAAGGGCCCGTTTGTTTCTTGGAATATGACAGGAATTGGCATTATCTAATTCTGGATAATGCCAAATTCCATGTTTGGGTCCTTGGAAAAAAATGGAATTGGAATTCCAAAATTCTCATTTTGCCCCCAAAATCAGAATATCATCTTCCACCTAAATAGGTGGAATTGGAATTTCAAAATAAGTGGAATGGGAATTCCAATTTTTAGAAAACCAAATTTAATATTTCGTGGGATCCGTGACTATAAAGATGTATATTATATTGCTATAAGGATGTATATATATACATGTGTATATACATGTGTGTATATATACATACATGTATATGTGTATATACACATATGTGTGTATATATACATACATGTATGTGTGTATATGTATGTATATATATACACATGTATGGTGTGCGTATATGTGTGTATATACACATGTGTATATGTCTATATATATACACATATATATGGTGTGTGTATATGTGTGTATATATACACATGTGTGTATCTGTGTATACATGGATACACACTTGTATGTGTATATGTATGGTGTGTATATATACACACATGTATGTGTGTATATGTGTATATATATATACACATGTGTGTGTGTATATATATATATACACACATGTGTGTATACATATATATACACATGTGTATATATATATATACACGTGTGTGTATATATGTGTATATATACATAAATGTGTGTATATGTATATACACACACATGTGTGTGTATGTGTATACATGTGTGTATATACACACATGTGTGTGTATGTGTATACATGTGTGTATATACACACATGTATACACATATACACACATGTATACACATATACACATGTGTATATATATATACATATGTATATATGCACACACATGTATGTATGTATATATACACATGTGTGCATATATACACACCATATTCAAAGAAATTAAAAAATAAAGAATTAAAATTCCTTATGCATCTTCTCATTCATCTTCTGGGTGAACCAAACGGGTAAGACCATATTCCGGATTTCATTTTGAGGATAAGCATCTTCTTGAATATGCAGCATCTTCCTGAATTGACCATATCCAGGATATGGTATTCCAGTACCCAAACGGGCCCTAAAGGTATTTCACAATGTTATCTTCTTAGTAAAGTTCAAGATTACCATTTTACTTTTAATTAAGAAATTGAAAATTATGATTTTGAACCTACATGTGCAAGTTGTGACGGTATATTTCTTCCTAGTTAAATATAATATTACCATTATACTTATAAGTAGGAAAGAGTTCCATTCACTATATCTTCAATCTACAAAGATATTTCATAATGTAAAATTTAAGTTTATCATTTTACTTTCAATTAAAAAGGAAATTTGATTTCAAACTTGAATGGACAGGCATGTGATGGTTGGAAAAAAATTATACAATAATTTTATCAAATAATTTTTTTGGTAGATTATTGTGGGAAGGCGCTCTATTTGGCAGTGAAGAATGATTTTTTTATGGGTTAGGGTTGTGGCTCATGGCAGAATCTCTATGTGACCTAGGGTGGAGTGTCCCTAGTCATGTTGCTACGAATTTGGTTCTTCTTTACATAGGTTTTTTTTGCATTAGAGGTGGATTTTTCTAAGGGTGTGGATGTGGTGTCATGTTAGGGTTTGGGACTAGAATTTTATCTTTTTGTGTAGGTTAGGGGTTTATTAGAGTTTTGGGGTGACTTGGAAATGGGTGTGAGGGTTTTTTATATAAGGTGTGGGGATTGGCAGGGCCTTCATTTGGAAAGCCTGGTTCTAGTGTGGATTGCTTTGACGTGGGAGATCAATGGCTCATCAAAATTGGTCATTGATGAGAATGTGGGGAAGTTAATTTATTCTCTAGATGTTCATGCTTAGGATGTGAATCACTTAAAGAGATTGATAATTGGTGAGAGATCTTCATCATAGGGTATGACAAAAGTAAAGAAAATGAATGGATGTTTAGAGAGGAGTTTGGAACATCTAGTATTGGTGGTTCAACAGGATTCAATTAGTCAACATGTGACCTACCTCTGTAACCATACTTTAATTTGCAAATTCATGGGATTTGAGCTTCTTTGTTGTTTCTAAATTTGCAGGTATAGAGGACTTGGAACCCAAAATGAAATATAGAAATAATGTTAGCAACTAACAATAGTTTTTTAGTTGTTTTCTTGAATATTGTGAATATAAATAGAGACTTTGAAGGGGGGCTTATTTTTACAATCAAGTGGGGGTTTGCAGGATTTGAGAGATACAAATCCACAGAATACCAAGAATACCTGCATGCAAATAACATGTTACAGGAGAGAAGCAGAAAGAGGAAAAAATAGAACTTAGAAGGTACTCAAAATGTGAGAGCAAAATTATAATCCGAGTTACTTAAAAAAGAGTTACAAGATTCAACCTATAAAGATGAACAAAAGCCTAAAGCCTAAAAAAGCTAAGTTGCACATTAATAATTAATAAAATATTTAATTATTAATGCACCTAAGAGAAAGCTTAAGCACTAAAGAGTAATAAATTAACTAATTAAATCAACACGATTTAATTAATAAGCAAACTAAAGATTGCTCTAACACCCCCCCCTTAAGCTAAGCGCAGGGGGTAAGCTAACCTAGCACAACTATGAAAGAAGGAAAAGGGTCTCGGCAACAAGGCCTGATCAGGTACCCAATACAAGGAAATCTCTGTAAACCATAGACAAAGAAGAAAACCCAATGGGAAAAACCCCTCTCCAAAAAGAGATAGAAAAATGCAGAAAAGAAATGGCTCAAGAGACTCTCTCAAGACCATAAGTACAACCAGCCCCCTCCACGAGAGAGGGATGAGACACCAAAGTCCCCCCAAAATGAAGAAAATCCTATCACAATGGTAGATGCCTGATGTATAATCCAAAGTGAGATCTTGAAGTGGCAAATGATATTCCTCCCCTTGGGAAGAAACAAATCCAAAGGACGATGTCGAAGAAACCCTGTGAAGAGTGATGAACCAATCTGACTCAAGATGTGTGCCATGATTGGGTGCTGAAGAATCTCTCTGTCTGAACTGAAACAAATGGTGCCAAATCCAAATTGATGTGGAGAATCCTGAAATGCAACCGCTGAATGCATTGATAATGGTGGGCGAACAGTGATAACCTGACTGTCAAGGTAGAGGAGGTGAATGTCCTCAAAATAATCCTCCAAATCTACAATATAAGACTCAATAAACAAGAAGGAGATGTTTGCAAGATAAGAGTCTAAAGTAGTTATGTTTATAAGGTGAATGATGCCCTGTTGCACTGAATCAAGGACAACATGAGATGTTGATGAAGTCTCAATCTGAAGAGTAGGAACTATGAGACAAGCCTTTGATCCATTGAAAGATGTAAGGGTGTCTATATACTCAAGCCCCTCTAAAGTATCATGATCGAAGGGTGTATTCTCTCTCCAAGCAATGGGTATGAGACAATCGGAAGCAGGATTCTCTTGAAATGGAGAGAGATTAAGGTCTCCATAGATCTCCCAAAGACATGTCCAAAGTGGGTGAGGACAATCAATGTCCAATATAGCCAACACAGTGTCATGATCAACACTAGACAATATAAGTCTTACTATGTGATCTCGAATAATATCCCATGCTAATTTTCCCTCTGAAGTGGTTGGTTTAGGTATGAAATCATACAAATAAGGCAAAAAATTAAGCCACCTACAATGTGTAAGTATACCCTTTGCCCATGACTCATAATTATCCCGTTCCAAAATAACAACTGAAGGGTGAGTAGAAAAACCTATGATAACTATTTTAAATGAAAGAAAACTGAGAAATCTGACCTTACTGCATTTAGATCAAAACTTGGTGCAGTGAGGAGGGAAACGAAAGCTGAAACTTTGATGCTGAAAATAGGTACTCAAATGGCTGAGTGTGCATCTGAAACTGTATTATGGTCTTCGGCTCAAAAAGAGTTTTCCGTCGACATCTCATTTTCTGAAAAATGATACCGTATGCTCAAGCTATGGCCAAAAGACTGACAGGAGGTCAGAAAGAGCAGCTCACTGGAAAAACACAGTGACAAGAAAAAAATGTGACGTCCATATGGTCGTCGCCAAGCACTGCAAAAAAATTTATGGTCATATGACCATCACCATTCTATCGCTGATGTCAGCATGACGTCATGCCAAAAAAAATAACGGTCGTCGGAGAAAAAAATGGACGTCAAAAAGGTGACATCACCTGCCGAAAAGGCGACGTCAACCTGCTGCAGTAGCGGGTGGTGCGCGGGCGGCTGTCGGGTGGCGTGTGAGCGGCGCTGCAGCAACAGACCTGACTGCTGGAAGTGGTTGGGCAGCACACCAGCCATGGTGGGGCTGGGCAGCGGTAGGGCTGCGCGGAGGTGGCACGTCGGTTGTGTGTCCGCAACGCTTAAAAAAGCATTTTTTGAGAAAAAAAAATTTAATATTTTTTCTCCTCAAAATTTGTGTCGTACGACCCAAGAGAGAGAACAAATTTCCCAGAGGTCACTGTCGCAAAAAATGGCAAACTTTATATGAAAAAGTAATCTCCTAGGCCTTCTGAGCACGATGGTGAGGTCCATTTGAGCTCAAAAGGCTCCAGAAAAATGCGCATCTTTCATATTGAAGAGAAAACCCCAAAAAACTATATTTTTGCCCTTGAATCACTGCTTCAAAAAACACCAGACCAAGCAGCAGTAGGGCGGCTCTGATACCATGTAGGATTTGAGAGATACAAATCCAGAGAACACCAAGAATACCTGCATGCAAATAACCTGTTACAGGAGAGAAGCAGAAAGAGGAAAAAGCTGAACTGAGAAGGTACTCAAAATGTGAGAGCAAAATTATAATCTGAGTTACTTAAAAAGAATTACAAGATTCAACCTATAAAGGTAAAAAAAACCCTAAAGCCTAAAAAAGCTAGGTTGCACATTAATAATTAATAAAAGAATTAATTATTAATGCACCTAAGAGAAATTTTAAGCACTAAAGAGTAATAACTTAACTAATTAAATCAACATGATTTAATTAATAATCAAACTAAAGATTACTCTAACACTAGAGGAGCTTTCACTAAACCTTGGTATGTAAGTTTCAATTTTCTAGAGGAGCTTCCATCACAAATTCCCATCTGGGTTCATATCTTACAAATAACCCTTTATATTATTCCTTGGAAATTTATCTTGGGTCCTCCTCTTGGATTCAATGACATTATTATATTATTTAAGTCTTGTAATAAGGGGAGAGGTCAAAAAATAACACTCAGGGTTAGACAGAATGATGAAATTTGTAACCACTTTGATGTGTTGGAGGACTTGGCTCAGGAAGAGGGGTTTCATGCTTATCTACTTTCTGGTGTCGATTCCTTAGAAGTTATCCACTCTAAGATTATATAGAACAACAATCTTACTATGCTTCACGAGGGTTTGTAGGATGCTCAAATGGACATTGATCAAACTTCTTTAGGACCTAGTGAATTTGTTCCAAATGAGATTATACAAGTGGGTGGTGGTTCAATTATAGCAACCTTGACTGCCCAAGTAATTAAGGTCATTTTGGACTCCAGAAAAGGAAATAGGGTTCTACTTTCATTGGGACTACAACATGAGAAACTTTAAAAAAATGTTCTAGAAAAAACCCCTAAGGTGATGTTGTCACTTGAATGTGCACCCTTTTTGAACCCAATTCATCCATTCAGCGACACGTGGAAACACTCCTAGGCCTATTTTTTATTGAAAGGTGGAGTGAATCCCTAAAGAAGGTTGGTTCCCTTTGATGGATCACCTAATACTAACTCTTGACAGGAAAAAGGGATTAATATTGCTCTAAAAACCAAATGATACTAACTCTAAGAGGTGATTCACCATGATTTAATTATGAAAGGTTGATTTTTTGCCTACAACTTAACTCAACCTCGGCCTTGTTATTTTCACAACTTAGTTTATACTATGTTGATCATAAGTATTTCATGCGAAGGTTTTGTTTCTCAGTTTTAGTTTTAAGATGAATGGGGTCATACAACTACAACTTACCAAAATGCAAATGAACACAACACATAACCTAATATAAACATGACATTTATTGTTTAACATTGTGTGGACAAAGAGGAAAACATAGGAATTAAGCTAAATCACAATGGATTCTCAAAATAGCATACAACCACAATGAAATAACAAGAAACATGAGCGGGAACATCAAATATTTATTGATTTTTGAGAAAATATTGTTTACAATTCATGTTACAACTGATTTTCCACTTGAAAATATGAACTACAAGATGTATCACAACTGTGTATACAAGGAAAAACCACAATAACTCCTTGAAAATTAAATACAAAATTTAAGTATATTGAAAAGGTTCCTGATTTTGACCTCATGTTAAGCTAGTTTTGATGTGTCAGTTAACTCTCTTGACTTGAAGTGATTGTATGTTTGAACTCCAAGTGATGATGAGTTGGCCTCAACTTAATTGAAACTCTTCCTTGAAAACAGGTATTTGACTGGTGCATTTCCCTTGAAATCAAGAACAAGGTGATTGTTGACCCCTTGATTTGTGGCTCGCGTAGATCGCCGAGGTACATTTCTGGAAGTGTTGTCATTGGTGGGATGGGGTGCACCTAACAACATGACCTCTAGGATTTTAGAAGTTGTCTCTTCATGGTTATCATTTGGAGAAAATGGAGGAGTACCACCTTCAATCAAACAACCTAAGCTAAGGGGAGGCGAAGCACCAAATAAAAGCTTTTGTTGGACGAGCTAGAAATTTGTCAGGTGGTATTTTTAGAGGTTTCACCTTCTTTGGTCAAAGCTCTATGTTGTCACTCACTCATGACACATTGCATCACATTCCCTTCAGTTTAACTGATTGTAAACATGCAAACTAGGAGATCAAGGTCAAGTTGTAAACCTTTGATCATAGAGTTTTAATTGTAAAGCGTGAAACCTAAACACGTCAATACATTGTATAAATAGATGTAGTAATCAATTAGAACATGATGATTGTAGCCAAAGCAGACATCTATGGATCAGACAAAGATTTTCACGCAAAATAACACAAAAGATAAAATTCAGTTATGAAGAACAAGATTCAAGGCTATCAAGCAGAATAGATGTATTAATCAATCACTATAAGTGATACATATACATTGTGTACTTAAAGGATCTGTATTCAGCAATTGAAGATTGCATATTATTAGATCAACAAGTATTTTTTACTACTCTCTAACAATTGTAGCAAATAGAAGAAATCCTTTAAGAAGGTGGACTTAACAGTCTTTATGTAAATCTCTTAACCGAGTGCACACTTAACAATGTTGCTAAATATCTTAACCGAGTAGACCTAACCAGTCTAAAATGTTACTCCTAACAGGGTAAGATCATTAGAAGTGATCACACTTGTAGTCTTAATCAACACATTCCATTCTACAGATAGTGAAGCTTTGTGGGTTTCATCCCCACCGTAGTTTTTACCTTCTAACAGGGGTTTTCTGCGTTACCAATTCTTGTGTCATGTGTACTTACATTTCATGAATGTTTCTATAAATGTTTACATGCAATTAAGTTTATGTTTTGATATTACATGCATAAGGTAGAAAAGCATCAATGGTTGGTAATACAAGAACAAAGTACTAAGGGTTAATTGATAAAAAGTTTTAAGGGTACTGATTCACCCCTCCCCTCTCAGTACACACCATTCCATTATTCCAACAACTAGTCCCTTATCGACCCTCAATTTATTGTCATTATCATCCATTTTCCAATCTAAATTCTTTCTCCTAAGTTACTACTTGCTTGCATGGTTTCCAAGAACACTATAACTAGGTTTCGAATGTTTAATGAAATAGAAAGTGCTTTAGAATTGGTTAGTTTTTACAACTCAATTTATTATTATTATTATTATTATTATATATATATATATATATATATATATATATATATATCATGCAAAACCATGTTTGAATACCCGCAAGGGGGTAATTGAGGCAAGATTTCCTTCTAACCCTTATTTTTGCAAGGTCTATCATTAAAGAATTTTATGTTGTAGGTTTATTCTAAAGACAATTGTAGGTTGTTATAAAAACATAGAGATAAGTAATATTAGGAAAATATACACTTTATAGATCGTTCAAGTTTGTAGAATCAACATTTATAAAGCATTATCCATTAAAAGAGGTCCTATAGCTATCCAAATTAGGACCGTACATTCCTCTTAGTTGTCTAGATTTGGAACTAGTTGTCACTTCTCAATTTTTGGCTTTAAAATAACCTTAAAAAGTGTGTGTGTGTGTGTGTGTGTGTGTGTGTACATGCATGTGTGTGTGTGTGTGTGTGTGTGTGTGTACATGCATGTGTGTGTGTGTGTGTGTGTGTGTGTGTGTGTGTGTACATGCATGTGTGTGTGTGTGTGTACATGCATGTGCGTGTGTAGTCTATTTGCAAATCTAACTTGCAAGTTTGAGAATGAAAAAAACTACATACAACCTTCATAATGTCTACAATCAATCCATTTTCTCACAATTATTCATCAATCAAATATATTAGGTGAACATATTTCATGATCCTACGTTCCTGGATTATTTTAACTCTTACATTGACTAAGTTTGTTGTTAACTATTATTTACCCTTTCAATTTGATGTAGGCACATCTGGGTCCATAGGTGATCTTGCATTTCCCCAAAAAAATTAGTTCATTTACAATTTCGGTGTGGTTTTTGGTTAGTTTGTAGTTTAAGACATCTATCTATTGTATGAATCCATGAAGTTGATCAAATTCACAAAATTCAAGTTTCCCAACAAAGTAGTATTAACTACTAAGCAAAGCATTCATGAGAAATATTATTATTTAAAATTGGTGAAGATTGGGCTCAAATCCTTTTACAGGGGAAATATTAAATGTATTTTAAAAATTATGAAATATATTTTATACTCATATCCATGATGGTTTGAAAGAAATTAATATGTCAATAAAATTGCTGTCATTTTTTTATTTGTAGAGTTCTATGAAGGTTGGAGAAAAATGGCTTGGAGGTTATCATCATAATGTCATTTCATATATCTTGGAAGAATTCCACGCAAAAAGGAGTTTCTTGTAAGAAGTTGTGTAAAAATTCATTTTCCAGGTTGACATAATTTTGATGAACACACTGAATACTGAGGAGGGTGAATCAATATTAACTTAAACAATTCTATTTTTAAATTCTATTTCAAATTATATCTACTATAAATAAAAATGAAAAAATGAACATATTCAACACTGTTGCATGCATGAACACCAGATTTTATGTAGAAAACCTAATATGGGAAAAACCACTACAAGAAATCTCACAATATATGAAAAAGTATTACAATATTGTTTTAGGACTACAACCCAAGGAAGCGAAAAATTCTCGAATAAATTATTTCTAGTAGGGCCAAAGGAAGATCACCTCTCCCTACATACAAATTGAATTTACAATGATTGAAAAGATGAACTTGAACTACTATGAGAATGCATTTGTCATGTGAGGATATTGCAGTCTCCTTTTTTGCACATTACTCCATCTTGATTGATTCACATTAGAAATTACTTTATACACACACACACACACACACACACACACACACATATCCTCTGCATCAATAAAAAACACCAACTAGGTCGACTCCGTGATAGCTTTTGATCAAAAGCATATAACACATTGTTAGTCGACCTTAAACACGTGGATTATAAAATATAATGAGTTATGGATCAACATAAAGCATAAAAAGACCCAAGATATTACAACACATCCTTTAAAGAAAATATAACTGATCAAAATGAAACCACAAGTAAAGGAAACATGATTGTTAACCTAATATCTACAACATCACCAAAACTGTCAACTATACACCTTTCCGCTACAAGGGACAGACCAATAACATCAAGCAGGTCAAGATATGAGCAATGTATTATATGATTAATACCCCTAAAACCTTATTTAGAAGTATCTAATTGTTATGTGGTGGGGCAAGTAGAGAAATACATTGTAGTGATGTAAACATAGCATCTCGGACTAACTGTAGCACAATAACACTTTGGATGTTGCATTGTGGTACATCAAAACATCTAAAACTTGCATAGATTATGCCTTATATATTATTGAACATGTTCTCATATTAGCATAGTCATATCTATCAGTATGAAGGAATGCAGAGCATTCTGGCTAGCTTCAGAGACTAATTACTTTGTCTTGGTCATGACATGGAATGAAAACGAGGATGTAAATGATGACATTATTTTGCCATTAGTATGCAAAGAATATCTTCGGTAAACATACACCGAAAGACTGGAAAAGAGAAAACTGAAAATACAGATATCAGAGATCACCGAAAATTGCTAAGTCCAAAGAAAACCGATGACACAGTTTTGTGTGTAAACCGAAAATGCAAAGTGAAAAGGATAAAGAGGAACCCAATAGTGGAACCCTATGAGCAGGATATAGTGCAACCGAAGAGAACAGTCAAAGTGGAACCTAAGAGATAGTTCAAGAAAGGAACACTAAGAGACAGTCAAACTGATTTCAGAGCATAACTGATCGACTGAAATCGAAAGTCAGTTGAAGCCCGCAAAAAGTGGATCTGACTTCCACGTCAGATAAAACATTCATATTCTATTTATAGAGTCTTGATTTGTTTTAAAACCATTAATCAAGGGACAATAAACATTAATGTAAGTGTTTCAATCAGTTCAACTGATTTAAAACATATAGACTAGAAGATCAAGGTAAAGTTGTAAACCTGTGATCACAGAGTTAATATTGTTTTAAGTGAAAATTACTTAGGTCAATATATCTTATGAATAGATGTTGTAATCATTCATTATGATGGATGAGAGGATGAATGTAGCCTACGTGCACATCTATGGATCAGACTGAAAGTTTCAAGAACCAGAACAACAAAAGGTGAATTTGGTTATCAAGAACCAAGAATAGAGGCTACCGAGCAACAAAGGTATTATTAAATCATATTAGGTGATACACTTATACATGTAATCTTGAATGGACCTGTAATAAAAAATAGGAGATTGCATACACTCAGGTCAAAGTGTGATTTTCTTACATTCTAACAAGTGAAGCAAAGTGTAAAAATCCTTTCAAGGAAGGTAGATTTAACCATCCAATTGTAAATCTCTTAACCGAGTGCACACTAAATAGTGTTTCTAAAGCTCTTAAGAGAGTAGACTTTAACAGGTCTCCACAGATACTCCTAATAGGGTAGATCATCAGAAGTGATCATGTAAGCCTTAACCGCCCCCTTCCAATCTGCAGATAGTGAAGAATTTATGGGTGTCATCCCCACCGCAGTTTTTACTTCCTAACAGGAGTTTTATTGTGTTATCATATCTTGTGTTATGTGTCAATTACTTTAATGAATGCTTCTATGAATGGTTAAGTTAAAAGAACTGATATGTCTTGCATCAAGATAGTATAGAACAGATGGTTGGATAAACATTTGATTACTCAAAGGATAAAGGTTAAAAGATACATAAGCTTTAGAGGTATTGATTCACCCCTCCCCTCTCAGTACACACTTCCCATTATTTCCTGTATCATCCTAAAATGGAAGCACTTTCATTTTGATAGGTTTAGCACCCTCATTTAGTATGTTTGCATATTAGATTTGTATATGTGCTTGATTATACATGTGTAGGTGAAATTAAGGTTAGGATCTTGTGGATCCTCCTAGATTTCCCTCTCCATGGCTCTTTTCTCTAGGTAGGACCTATGTATTGGTCCTTCTAGGCCTCATCCTACTCCCTCTCTAGGCCTCTAGGCCTTCTTAACATTCTGGCACATTCCCCCACCTTCCTAGGTCCCCAGCTAACCTGGGAACCTCTCAGCAACTTTCTAGTGACTTGCCTAAAACCTCAGGTTAGGGTCAAGGTCGACCCTGACCTAGGTTAGGGTCGAGGTTGACATAGACCTCTGTCGGGTGTTGGTCCCTGCTTTCAAATCTGGAGCTTATCGGGGTCTGGAACTTAAAATAGGTCCCCGGGTTCGGATGCAGAAGTGTTTTCTCTGATATTTGAATTAATATATTCCCTCCTTGGTTGGTGATTGTGATTGGACCATGATTCGAGGTGAAATTTGAATTTGGGTCCCTTGCATTGCCCCAGGAGGCCTATATTGAGATCTCTATATAAACACTCTCTTTTGCCATCATTTGATCATAAAATGAAATCAGGAGATGACATGATGAAATGATGATGCAAACAAGCAAGAGGATGATATATAAGGACAAGCTAGGAGGACATGTCATTATCTTCAATCAAGCATTTTGAGGACAAGCTATGGTGGATCTTCATTGAAGCAAGAAGGCTCTCTCTTTAGATCTACTATTCTCAAACATTCAAGCATTCAAAGGACATTATCATGGGGTAGCAATTACGGATTGTGAGTTGATAGGAATACTTTAGCCTTGGGGGCTTGGTATACTTTCTTTGTCATATTCAAATCTATGCATTGCTTTCTCATTTCCATGTTATGTTAGGATTGTTAATCTAGAAGATTGGATCTTGATATTGCATGTTTAAAGACTCTTTTCAAAAGAGCAATACACACACACACCATACATTCTATATTTGGCTATTCGTGGAGGTGGAGATCACCAAAATGGGGGTTTGACTAAGGAAAAACCCTATATAGCCACCCCAAAACCCCTCTTTTCAGATATTTGCAAGTGCTATTTTTGGGAGTTATAGGTGCAGAACACCAGATTTGAGACCAGATTTGGATACCCTTTTCAACGAACTACCGAGATCCGCAAACAAATTTTCTGTCAACACTGTGCAGGTCAGGGTCGACATTATTGGGTCAGGGGTGACATTTGTGGGTCAATGTCGACCTTTTTCATAAGACGGTGTCGAAATCAAAAACTATTTCTGGGTTTTGTTCGTCTCTGCGATCCGATTCTGGATCGTACTTCAAATTTTATAGAAACTCAATACAGGCTTAAAAAATGAGTTTTTCCAGATCTGCTATATTATGAGGTAGGTATCTTATCCCACTATTCTTTACATGCTCCTTTCCATCCTTTTTATCATAATAATTAAGTGTAAGAAACTAAAATTGGCCTTAGGATC
>MU226852.1:4711822-4736544 GCA_018584345.1 Thuja plicata | reverse complement strand
ATGAGTTCATAGCTCTAGCTGAGAGCAATCTAAAAAATCTTGCAACTCCATACATAGAGAGCTATGGATCGATTTGTGAGGGCTCATTCTTGAGTTTTCTTGCATGTAAGGATTCATAGAAGTGCACCATTTTGTGTGTACAATCTGTATTAACATTACAGTCCAAATTATAATCTAACTATAATGCTAATATAGATCATTAGATAACTGATATAATTATATTTAATTGTAATTCTATCAGACATTAAATCTGATTGAAACTATATTTCAAAAAATTTATGCTACAGTATTAGAAGATTTATCCAAGAGAGAGAACAGTTTGATGATCGGCAACAGAACTATCAACTCAGAGTGAGTAATGACAGACGTTGACAGTATTGAGAATTGTCATCATCAATTTCTATAGTAATACTATAGTGTTTCCATCAATTCCAAAGAGAGATTTTTTTAATCAACTAATGGATATAATGAAGAACGAGTGATAATAGGTATAAATGTTTTTGTAAATGGTTAGATCAGTGGTTATTTTATCATTTATGTCAAGCAATTGATTACTAATTTATATTGAGTTACCATATCATAAGAAGGAGAAGTTAATTGGATGAAAAATATAGATCAGACAATGATGAAGTAATGTTGATATTGTTGTTTCTACTATATATTTGATGTTATCGAGTCGATACATTTGATTGGCTAAGTTAGAGATTGCAAAGAGTGAAGTTATGAATGAAAAGAGATACTCTACCAAGCTAGATAGAGTTAGTCAATATAGAGTTGTGTTAGTCAGTTTCTTTTACAGAGCATGGAGAATGAGTTAGGCACCCAACAGTGAATGAAGTTAGTTACCGAGTTGCAAGGCAAGTTACCAAGTACAGGATATTGATTGAGAATGATGATAAGATCAAATTTAATACAAAACTCTGATGATCTAGATGTTGATAAGGATTAAAGGATGTTTGTTAGAAGATATACAAGAGAGAAAATTCAATGAGAAGATCTAAGGTGAAGATTTAGCTGTTAAACCTGATTATTAGAGTTCCAAGAAAAATTTCAAGTTACGAGGTAAAAGTTACACAGTTTACCGAGATGAGATTTGTGAAGAAGATGATCGAAGGACTGAGAGAAAATAATGGAAAACCTAAGAAAGGAGATTAAGAGGCAAAAAAATTTCTATATAAAGGATGAGACTAATGAGAGATGAGATGCTGGCGAGTTGAATCAAGAAGCACAAGAAGTTGAAGAACAGAAGTTACTAAGAAGAGCAGAGAAGCAGAAAGAGAAGAATCTACAGTCTAGAGTAGAGAAAAATGGAGTATGTGATTTCTGTATTCATGTGAGAATAAAGGATCTGACCCAAGAAAAGGTAGTTTCTATATTTATAGATCAAATTTTTACTGTTGCTTATTAGTATTTGTAACATAGAAAAATCTCTTAACTGAGTGGATTTAACAGTCCTATTTGTAAATCCTAGAAGTAGCTAACATTAAAAAAGAGTTTTTAAAGACCTCTAACAAGGCCACTCCTAACAGGGTGAAGATCTTAATAGATCTAAGGTAAATCCCTTAACAGGGTCACATCTAGCAAATGTGTTTGTCATGTTTTTAATAGGAAAAGTTCTTAACCGAGCATACTTCAGAAGGGTACATTTTTTTATGGGTCACAATTCCCACAAAGGTTCTTCCCTTATTGGGTTTCCTCATTAAATCTAGTGTTAATTGAGTTTGAATGATTTATTTTCATATTATGAGATGTATAGTTGTTTAAGTTATTAAGTTATTTTGTGAGTCTATCATTACTATATTCAGTTATACCGAGTGAATCAGTAGGCTAAGTTTTAATTAATTGAGTTTGATTTTGTCTGATTCAACCCCCCCCCCTCAATGGACCAACACTTATGTCTTGTGATCATTATTTTTGTTCCACCTTGCATAATTGTCAAAAGTTTAGACTACCTATTATCTGTTATGACATTGTCTTGGGCTGCTATTTGAAATACTATGAATAATCTAGAATCTATACATAATGATGATTTGCATCTATGTTTTCTTGAAATCTAATGGTTTCCATGTTTGTTTTAGGGTTCAAACCTGAGAAAAAACTTTTTCTATTGGCTCGAAATCTTAAAAGGTTATTTCATAATTTCAGTTACTCGTAATTGTTTTTCCTGTCATTGTACTTTAGTGAATGCATAACCTGAAATTGATCCTGTTAAGGTTTCATACATCTCATTGTTCTGGTATTGCTCTTCCATGATGTCAGTCACTTGACAATGAACCTCATAGTCTTTTATTTCTTGATTCATTACTCATGTTGTGTATCAATGATATTCTTTTGCATTTTGGAAAATTTGTTGTGGCAATCAAAGCTCCATTTGATGCTCTAATCATAGTTTTGGACTCACCATTGTATCCATCCTTACCTGTTGTTTATAAAATATATTTTTTCTTTGTTGCACATAAACTCTTTTCTGATTAGAAAATACATACTTGGCCTTGTATATCCATGCTGATCTATAGAATTATCCCGTAGCCTACAGATGTTTACTAATCATGGCAGAGACACTGATCTGCAAATAAATCATTATTGATTATTTGATTTTTGGTTGTTCCATGCGTTTGGAACTTGTAATTTCTCATTAAATTGTTTCCAATGAATATATGTTATGAAAATATTTTAAAAATAATGTTCAACCTTTCCTTGGGAGCCCTTAGACTTTTTTCTTAAGCTCACCTAAATTATTTTTTTAATATTGATAAGGAATTTAAACTCTTTATATGTCATTCTTATAATATTTGTGCTATATGTTTTCTCATCTTTGAAGTTTCTTTAATTATTCAAAAGAAATTTTTACCTTGTAAAACTGTATTTAATAAGTGATCTAATCATGTGTTATATGTTCATGTTGATATGAATGGTACTCTAAAAAACATGACTCTTAACTTTTCATTTACCTTTATGTTCTATTTTTTATAAGATTTAGTGTATAATAAAGTAGTGTGATACATGGTTGTTCTTTGCAAAACTTAATCAATGTAGTTGCTCCTTTATGTTCAACTTCATGACTTCTTCATCATTAGATCTATACATTTTTATTATAAATGCACAACATATCTACTCTTGTTTGTTGTCCTAAAACTTGATAAGTTGATTATGGTTTTTGCAATTATACTTGTATTTTGTATCAAGAAGGTATTAAAAATAGAATTTACTACACCTTTAAGTCACTCTTATTGCATATGAATTGTGACTTGATCACTTCTTAATGATTAATTCATTTTTCATTTATGTTGATGTTCTTCAATTTTTTGTTTTTGTCTTGTAAACAATGATGTTTGTTATGCTCCTCTTAGAAAAAGTATCTCCTCTTGCATCTTAAAATTTAGAAATAATAATGAAAAAAAGGTTTCATACTAAAATATGCATGTCCCTTTGATGTTTCAATTATCCTTTGACATAGGTCTGCAATCTTGATATCAAACTAGAAGGTTTCATATTTTGAGAATATGTCCCTTAATAGCGTTCTTGTCTTCATTCCTATATCTACACATGAAAAAAAAACTTGTTAACAAAATTCATGTGACTGATCCAGCTTCTTTTCTGCCTTTGATAGCTCTTTTTATCCATGTGATTGGAATATTCTTATGTGGTAGTCAAGTCATAGAGATAGGATTTAAATTTACCATTGCTTAGTCCCTATGACTGACATCATTTCATCATCTTTGCAAATACATTGAGGATGCAAGACCACTTCAACCAGCTGATCCAGATTCAAGTGTAGTCTTCCATTAATAGGAAAATGTGGATCTCAACCCCCTCTCTAGTCTTGAATTAAATTTACTTTTATATCTCATTCTTCCTTATTTTATGAGTTTTCCTGCAGCTTGTGTGGGTTTTTTATCTGTATGCTCTTTTGCTAATGAAACACAAGAACCTATATTGCAAATGTACTTGTAACTTATCTTGTACTTTCAATTGTACATTATTATTTGTAATAGGAGACAACACACTTGTAAAGTATTTTTGCATTATAAATGTGAATCTCTTTTTATCTACAAATCCCTTTTCTATTGTACTTTACTGGAAAACTGATATTCTTTCAAAATGGCACATTGCATGAAAATTTAAATAGTTTCGTTAGGCAAGGTAACATATGAAATGAACCCTTTACTTTAAATGACCCAACACTAGATCAGCTCTGCCAATTTGAGTTGTGTGTAAAAATTGGTAACATTTCTGATGACCTCTCAGGAGTGTTTACCTTCTAAACAAAATAGACCAGCCACCTTATGCATATCCATTGGGCACAGAGTCAGCCTTGAAATTGAAAAATAGAAACCTTCTCAACTGAACCTAAAAACACACTTGTTGAAACTTACGCATACGAGACTGAAAAATAAAAAAGATTTTAAGCTGATGCAACATATTAGCATTGTGTGGTGTGTGTGTGTGTGTATGATATTAAACATTTATCTTTCCAACTCATATTTTATATGATGGGTTTACTCTTCATGCAGTTATGATATCTTCCACCCTCTTAGCCTCTTTTCCCTAACACACTGAAAACTAAAACTACACAGGAGGTCTTATGATATATCCATTGAATAATTGTGAGTAGGTTATAGAAGTGGATCATAAGATCTACTATTCACTATGTATCTTTCTTTGATTGAGATATGATAGAAAAACATGACTAATAAAAGACTAACTGACTAGAGCTATGTTCCATCAACATTTTTTCAAATATGAGATTGAACTGAAACAAACCTACCTACCCTAATCTACTAAGAAGATCATGACTCAAACAAAACCATTCACTAGTTTCTAAAAATAGCATCATTTCCTTCCCAGTTTGAGATTCTTTATGAATCTCAAAATAGTTGAAACAAGATAGAAACATGCAAAACATCAAGATAGTTATTGTATTACTACTCCAAAGATAAAAATAAGATGGCCTACCTCCTCATTTAGATCAACAATGTTTTTATTTGGAAGTGAATAAGCAACCTGAGGTTGTTGCTCTTATATTGAGACCTCAAAACTAGGTGCAGATTCGACTTATTTTGTTTTGAGGTCTTCCATCCTAGACATATGTCTTATAGAGATCCTTGTGAAATATAAAAACTCAAGGAATTAGTATTGGTTCTACCTTCATCTTCTTTTACTCCATAATCTTTCTCTGATGTATACAATTCCTCACTTGGAAATATGACCTCTGGTAGTCTTTCTTCAAATTGTTTTTGAATTGGCTCAATTATTTCTGCTCCAACCTCAAAATCTAAAAAAAATGTTTTACCTCTACATCCCAAAATTTCTCTTCAAGCTCTATATTCAAATATAATACCTCCTTTGCATCCCAAAACTCTTCTTCCATATCATGCTCAAGTACAATTTTTGATTCCTACTTTTTTGTACTTGTCTCAGGTATTAGAATATGCATATTCACTTCATCCTCTTCAATATAATTATGGATTTCAACAAAAAGGTCAAACTCAATCACATTCCCTTGTTCAACAAAATTAGGAAGTTCAAAAAATAAATCAACAAGATCTTCAAAATTATCAATCTTTTTATCACAAAGAACCGACATATCTGAATGTAAAGATACCTTTACCTCTGGTAATAGATCTAAAATACATGGTTAGGCAACTAGAAATATTTCTTCATAAGTAATTACTTATTTAATTACAGGTTCACTAAGGCTTAGGGACACAAATATACAAGGCTCCTCTTTTATAGGCTTTGGAGAACTCAAAAAACATGGAATTGTAGACTTAGAGTAATCAAGAGACCTACCTTGAATGAAGCTTGGGATTTTGGTTGTGGGAGTCTCCTATTTAGAAAGTTTAAGTCTCATCTCCACCTCATTTTCAGCTATATTTTGTTCAAGCCTTTCCTCAAATTGCCCTTTCTGCATTTTGTATTAAAAGTTAGCATCATGACAATCTTTACCTTGAAAATTCATCAAGACTACATGAGTTGTAAGTTGATTATTCTGAGAAACTTGGTCTTGAATCTTGCAAGGTATATTATTTTATGGTCTCTCATTGTTTTGAACCAAAAACACTTGAGGCCATTTCAATAAATCATTTTGACAGTTTGTCCCTAGATGTTGTTGATTATAGGGAAAACACCAATCTTGCTCTTGGACCATATTGTTTTGCGCAAGGAGCAACTCTTTTGAAGTAATTGGAATCTTAGGGTTATAAAGTAGATTCTACCTTTGGTTAAAACTGCTTTTTTGACTCTGATTATCAACCTAGTAAGATTTCCTATTAGGTTGATATAGGGCTTGAAAAATAGGCCTATTATCTTGATTCTAATTCTTGAGGCTGACAACCTCATTTCCTAAATTTTGCCACGTGTCCTTTATCTCTAAAAGCTCTTGGGATGGTGATGTAACATCATTTTATTGGGATCATTCAGATGATGTCCCAAGATACGGCCGCTGAAAAAGCAGACAAGACATCCAACTCCTCCTCTCGGTCCATTCGGATCACCCAAGGGCCTGAGAAGTCTGAGAAAAAAGCCCGTAAAAAAAGTATTAAGCTTCCCACCCATATGCAGGAGGATTTGGTGGACTCTTATGTTTCGGACTCTGTGGGTTGTTTGGATGTGAAAGGGGCTGACAACACACCCGAGATAGAGTGTAAGCCTAAAAAATAGAAAATCACAGAAACCCTGGTTAATCTTGAAGTGGACCTAAGCGGGTCTGGCCGGAGGCGGTCTAACAGAATTGCCAAAGAGAAATGTAAAATCAAGATGCTGGAGATGGCCTCTAGAGAGCTCTCCCCGACTGAAAATGCCTCACATTCCACTGATTCTAAAAAGGTTTCTTCGGAAGGCTTATGAGCCTGATTGATAATACCCCCTTGACCAACCCTCAGAGAGCTATGAGTCCTACTTCACCCCAAAGTCCCAAATGTGTCCCCCAGGATAAACCCCTCTCACCTGATCTGGAGGAAAAAAGTAATTTTGCAGGCACCCTTAAGAGCAAGTTTGTGAAGATTGACATGGAAATAGCTGAGATCAAAAAGGGAATGCAGGACCTGATGGACCTCTACAGGAGGTCCAACAAATTTTCTCTGAAAGTGATGCATGCCTCAGCGTTAACCCTTTGAAATGTGTAGGAGAAGCTGACTGATGGAAAACTGGAAGCAAATGCTGATAACAGAGACCTATTTCTGTTCCTCCAGGAGGAGTGGGTGAGATCCCTGCTGTCCAAGCAGCTGGGAGGGATGAATTAGCTTTGTGGTCCATGGTGTGGTCTCTTTTTGATGGGTTGGTCCCTCGGCTCCCCTGCTCTATTTTGAGGGGTAATGTGAAGTTTAGTTTTAGAAGGTGGACAAGCCCTGTGTGGCGCCGTAACAATATTTTTGATGTGAGTGTTGATATTAGCTACTTTGGTTTTATCTTTTTAAGCAGAACTGATACTTTTGTTTTTGATAGAGGCAGAACTTTAATTTCCTGGGTTATTAGCCTAATCTACTATAAGCTTCATCTTGAGCCATTAACATGCTGTTAATGTGCTTCTAGACCCCTGTTCCACGGGCCAGCACCCTCTTGCTGCTTTTTTTCTATCAAAAACATCATTTTCTTGGGTTTTTATTGCTTCTATTTGGCTATTAAATGTTGTAAATGATGGGACAATAGCTATGACAGGTGGTATAAAAGAAACAATTGCATATATCTTAGAAAAAAAAAGGAATAGGAGGCCTAGGTGCAATCTTACTAGCCATAATTAGATAATTTTCAGCCCTTATAGAAATTTCATAGGCTATGGGTTAAGGTGTGCCACTAATTTATTAAATCATAGGTGAAATATTACTATCAAGAACCTTAAGATAATGCAGAAATGAAATATTAGCATATGGCCTTGCCAAAAATGGAATTCTATTCCATGTCCTTTGAAATTGGTAATTGAAATCTCTCATGCTCATGCTTCACTCACTTTATTTTGGTCAACTTCTCTAGCACAGAGAAACCATCTGATTTATCCTCAAAATGAATGCATAGAAGAGAACCCAACTAATCTCAATCTATCATGGAATGAACAGGCAAATTTTTGAACCATGCGAGGGTTCTCCCTTTAAATTATGCTTACATCAATCTAATTGTAACATTTTTCTCATTTACATGATGCAATCCACATAAAGAAGATACATCTCTTATATGGTTAAAAAGTGTAATATGATCCTCTCTTGTCAAATTTGGAACACTTTTCAAAGCAGTCATAGGTATATCATTGTATTGTGTCAAAACCAAGGGGCTTCCCTAATCAAACGAAACAAAATCTATATTTCTAGGCTGAGCCATTAGGGATGCCTAAGTTTTTAATTTTTCATATGTAATTCCCACTGGATCTTCTGAAAACTATAGAACTCACAGTTGCCAAGTGCTGAAAAATACATTCTTGAAGGCTATAAACTATTTTCCACACGAAAACAACACCAAAAATCTTAGCTCAAACAAACTGAAATATGGTTCATGTCCCACCGCATGTACGAAAAATGTTGTCAATCAGGATTGTGCCTATGTCAAGATATGGAACCTATCTATCCTATTGGAAGATGGAAACACTCTCAGGTTGTGGGTATCAAATGGCGAGAGTGAATCTCTGAGATTAAAAGGTCGGTTCCTTTTTGGTACTCGCCTATACTAAATTGAACGAGGAAAGGGATAGAAATAATTGCTTGTGAAACTGAAAAAAACTAAAACTAAAACTAAAAGGTGATGCATGGGATAAATAAGGTAACTTGAAGTTTTTAATCTTCACCAAAACCTCTAAAATACATTAAAAAATTCACAACCTCAATCACATATGTTATGCAATCATATTTCAAATGACAGATACTTGTACTATGATTCCTTGAAAGGAAAACAAGATTTTTTTCTCAATTTCCAACACAATAATGAAGGACAGAGTCACAAACCTACATAAAGAATATCAAACCTTGCATTTCACAATAAAATAATTTGATAAAAATGAAGGTTAATACACAACACTTAATCAGATACCTACAATACTGCTCAACACACTGACAACTCAGAAGGAACCTGTATCTCTATAAAAATGATGATGAAAACTAGCTATAATGTGTTGGATTTAGTATGGAAAGTTAAGTACTGAGAGGGGAGGGGTGAATCAGTGCTTCAAAAACTTTTAAAATATAATCTTAAGATTTACCGAATTGAATACATTGCAGATAAACATTATGAAATAGATAAATCAAAGCATGAAAACACAGCTCATAACACCATGAATTTTTGGTCACACAAAAATCCTTGATTAGAGGAAAAACTTGCGATGGGGATCGTACCCACAATCCTTCACTACTGTAGTAAAAAGGCTGCTCAATTAGAGCTACAATGTTTAGCTACTTCTAATAGCTTACCCTATTAGGAGTACAAAAAGACTTATACAGTCTACCTTGCTAAAGGATTTTACAATCTCTAATCTAGGAGATGTACCCTGTTAAAGGATTTAAAAACTAAGACCTATTAGGGCCTACTCAATAATGGGATTTACACTCTTCTTCACACAATAAAACTCAATACAAAATGTCTGTGCAAATGAATCAACATATGTTATTCAGACTCTTTATGCTCAATGCTTTCTTTACCTCATACTGCACTTGGTAACATCAAACTTGTTCATCTGCATTGTTCTATTGTAACTGCTATGTACTCAGTGTTGCTCATCCACACTTCAACTTTTATTTTACTTAACAACAAAAACTCTTTCCCATTCAAATTCATCCTTTATATAGACAATGTTTTTCCTCTTAATCTTATTGATTAGGTTTTTCTTCTTTTACTCTTAACCATCATATAATCCTTATGAACATATTCAATGTATTTGGTACTCGGTGAACTATGTAACCATTACCTTGGAACTTGAACTTTTCTTGGAGGTAACATCCTTACTTTTGCCACTTAATATTTACCATATATTATTACCTTGAATTTTCTTGATCATAGATCTTGTAACTAACTTATTCTTCATCTTTGAAATCTTTCATATTACTATGGCTTTGCATTAAATGTTGATCTAGTCAATGTTTACCATAATTTTTCCTTCCTTGGTAACTCTCTTCATGACTCTAGATAAAATGAACTCCCAACTCGGTAACTCTCATGCACTGCTTAGTGCTTGCTCTTGTCTTTACCGACTACTCAGTAAGCTTTACCGACTAAATCTTATACTTCATTCTCCTCTCGCCGGCTGACTTAATTAACCAATATGACTTTGAAAAAAATAATGGCAATAAAAGAACTATTAGGATGATCACAATGTGTTCAATACAATCTGCCAAAATTTTCAATGTCCAAAAAGTTGGCCAGAGGAGAGAACACCCGCAAAATGAGGTCAAAAGACAAGATACACACCCAAAATGAACAATGGTTGGATAGATGAGAAAACCTAGGAGAAAAAGGGATCAAACTATTGGAAACATGCAGTTGACAACCTTAAAAAACCTCTAAACTCAAACTGCATGCATGTGACCCTCCAAATTGAAGTAGAATTATCTATAACTATCTCAAATCTCTCCCAAAATTGTGCAAACTCAAAAGGGTCAGATGCGGGAACAAGTCCCTCAAAATCAGGAACATAATTGATAGTAACTGAAGTTTAACTGCTCCAAAAGCTCTCTCAACTAACATAGAACTAAAAAAGAGCTCGGTGAAGCCTCAAACTACTCTTTAACTCCCCAAAACTGTCCTCTAAATCTAGAAGAAACAAAAAAAAAAACCTCTATCTTGTATGCACATGTGAAAGACTAAAAATGCCTCTAACCACTAAAAAATAGACTCCAAATCCACTCAACAACTCATAACTCAATTAGAACCTTCATCAAAATGCATGCATCTACCATCTCTAAAATTAGGACTCAAAAAATCACCTCCCCCATAGACTAATCAAACCATATGCCAAAAATAGAAGTCTCCAAACTCTCATGCAAACTCTATCTCCATATCCTATAAAAGAAATGCCCTTTTTCATCCAAACTCCCACTCAACATAACCTCCCTTGTATGCAATTATCTTCCTTGAATCATATTACTTTATCATCACATTTAATATGTATTTAATATTTAATATTTAATAAATAGCTATTAACACCATTTAATAAATATTAAGTTTCCTTTTGATAATGCAATAATCAAAATTATATCCATATCGTATATCTAAATTAAGTTTATTAAATAGTATGTTATACCTATATGAAAAACATAAATTACATATATAGAATATAAATATTATCTTATCTCAATGAAAGTAGTAAGAACCTGCGGGGTTATATATTATTCACTTAACTCAAACCTTATGTTTCGGTATATCCTTTGGCATATTATATGTTTACATAGGGTATCAAACCCTACTTTCAACCTCATTTTCACTTTGCCATCTCACTCTGCACTTCTGCTTTGCCTGAGCTGCCTCTGGATGGAAGATCTGGGTTTGGTGGGCATCACTAGGATACTGAAGATTTATGAGATTCTCTGAGACTCTAATAAAAAACTATGAGTCTTCTCACTAGTAAGTTCCATTTTATGGGTTGTGGCTCAAAACAATTCTTTAGAAGATTTAAATGTGATTTTAAAAACTTTGTGATGAAGAAACCCATGAAGATCCTCGAGAATTTTATCTTCTCAATACACAATAACCAGTGTTCATTTTATTCCTTCCTCAGTAATCTCCTGAGCGCTTTATGGTTTTTAAAAACATTAGAAATTCTTTTAATATTTATTTTGTGCATATTTTTTATCATGTGCCTTGAGCTCAGTCTCCTCTCTGTTATTTTTTAAAACCCTTGTATATTATTCACGCTGCAAGAAATGGTGACAAACTCATAGCTAACTGCGCACTTTGCAACTGTTCTAGGTTGTATTTTCATAGAAATTTTGAATTGAGAGTTTCATTTTCCTTTGCATTTGAGTCCTTATATATACTATGATGGCCATTCATCTACCTCTCTTTATTATTTTATTTGAAACTTTCTTCTACTAGCAGTCACTCATAGAAAGTTTTATGAGAGTATCTTTATTTTCTTATAACTGTATATCTGCCTCTCTTTACGCGGTGGTAGTCTTGGATCTCTATACTTTCTTTGTTGTTTACCTATTGCATAATCACAAGCTATGATCTCATCAAATCCTCTAAGGGTTTTACGTAATAGATGGGCATTCTGGTTCTGAAACTTTCTTCAGCTGTTATGGCTTTATTTCTCAAAAGTTAGGCTTCAATGCTCTATATCTTGTTCAATGCTTTATAGTCAGCCATGACTTTATACCTTTGTACTTTTAAATTTCTTCTTGCTGGATATGAGAATGAATATTATTATATACATTTTGAGGGTTTTTTTGTTCAAACTATAGAGGGCGTTGACTGTGAATTTGAAATCAAAGATATTATTCATGTGTATATATCTGATTCCACTATTTCCATTGCAAAAAAGAGTGAAATCTTCATTACTAAAGTGAACACATATTGAGTGAAAATAAAATAGCAAGTACGTTTGTTCTTTACATGCATATACCTCCAATTGTTTGATCTCATTTACTTCTAAATATAAAAGAGTGCGTGAAATAAATTACCTCTTTACTTGGTTATTCATTGAGATATCACTTCCCTGACTTTTAGATATGTGTGACTTCTTAAAAACATTGTCATGAATGTTCCCTATTTTCTTAAGAGGGTATCTATCTCTTACTACCTATAGCAGCATGCTTTTAAATTTGACCCTTTCATTACCCTTTCTTCTTTCTATCATGGCTTGTCATTTCATGATCTGAACTACTGGTTACTGAAATCTCTAAATTCGTCTACATTTAAAATTTTGGGAATTGTTATTTTGATGATATAGTCTCTTCCCTTGATGAAGCCCTTGTGTCTTTTGATCATGATCTTTGTTCCACCTTGCATAACTGTCAAAAGTTTAGACTACCTTTTTTTTTTTTGACATTGTCTTGAGCTGCTACTTCAAACACTATAAATAATCTATAACTCATACATAAAAATGATTTGCATCTATGTTTTCTTGAAATCTGATGGTTTCCATGTGTGTTTTAGGGTTCAAACCTGAGAAAAGTTTACTATATTGGCTCTAAACTTCAAAAGGTTGTTTCATGATTCAAGTAACTCATATTTGTTCTTCCTGTCATTGTACTTTAAGGAATGCATCAACTAAAATTGATCTTGTTACTCTTCCATGCATTTCATTGTTCTAGTATTGATCTTTCATGATGTTTTTCACTTGAAAATGAACCTGAGTCTTTTATGTCTTGATTCCTTGCTCATGCAGTGTATCAAACATGGTCTTTTGCATTCTGGAAACTCTGTTGTGGGAATTAGCACTCCATTTTATTCTCTAATCATGGTTTTGGACTCACCATTGTATCCATGCTTACCTATTGTGTATAAAATATATTGTTGCTTTTTGCACAGAAACTCTTTTTGGATTTGAAAATACATACTTGGTTTTGTATATCCATGTTGATATGTAGCGTGCTCTTGTAGCCTGTAAATTTTTACTAATCATGGCAAAGACCCTGATTTGAAAATAACTCATTGTTGGTTGGTTGATTGTCAGTTGTGCGTTTTATTTGGAACTTGTAACTTCTCATTCAACTATTTCCAATGCATATATGTGATGCAAATATTTTAAAAATAATGTTCAACATTTCCTTGTGAACCCTTAGATTTCAATCTTAAGCTGATCTAAATTCCTGTTGTATTATTGATAAGGCATTTAAATTTCTTGATCTATCATTCTTATGATATCTTTGTTATATGTATGCTTCTCTTTGAAGTTTCTTTAACTATGTTGATGTTTAAAAAAATTTATGATTTAAAAGCTACCAATATACCTTAGACTCATTTTGAAGAATGGTTAGTTCCAAATATGGGATTATCATAAGGTAACTGGACTAACTATAGGGACAAGACTGCCCTCTGCACTTCTGGCTCTGCAAAACCAAGGTGGGTACACCTAATCCAGATAAATATTCAACTCTTTACAACTCCTTATAACTCTATATATAAACAATAGATAATGGTAAGAAAGTACTAAATGTTAACTACACATTCATTGACTCTCTGTTACCATGAAGGACATACAACCAACAACCACAAAATATAAAGAACTTGGAAATGATTTTGATTTAAACTTTGTAGAATATAGCCAAACTCAATAAAACTTATATCACTATAAAATGTACTAGCTCTTGATTAGTGCCTTATTCATTGGGAAATATCTCAATGCAAATACTGAAAACTTTAACCAACCTACTGTCAAATATTCATAGCCATAAACACAAGTAACCTAGACTATACACTACTTATAAGATCCTTATGTAGACAAACCAAATGAGCCTATGTCATATCCAAAGAATTTAATTTGATCCTAGATCAAATCTAAGGACTAACAACATATGCATTAATAAATTCTATGCAATGAGTCAAAAAACTCACAAGTCAAAAGATAAACACCAAGGAGAGGCTTAAATATGAGAAAACTTATATTAAGTATGATGAATCAAGTTTTTGTATCAATCTCATTGATAAAAAATACCCTTCAATAATATGCAAAAGATCTAAAACTTTGCGTTCTATTTTGATACAGTTTAAAAACAAATTTTCTATATCCTTGACTGGAAACAAGTATGAAGCCTAATGCTTTCCTCTACTTCCCTGATTCTCCAGCTCCTACTAAATGATCTTGGAAATACCTTTATATAAACAAGGATTGAAACAAGCCTCGAATCATTTAGGGTTAGGGTTGACAACTAATTTAAAAATAAATAACTCATCCAACCACCAAACTGCTCTGCCATCAAGTTGAAACCCTTTTTCCTTCACTCATTTTGTGTACCATCTAATCTGCAGCCACCATTCACCTAGGGATAGTGGAGAACATTCCTCTACTAAAGGAATAATGCAATAAAACAATTTGTTTTAATTCATCCGGGGCATGTCTATCCTCATAATAAATCTAATTTATAACCACCAAGACTTGGAAGAAAATCCAACATTAATGCAGAGGAGACAGGGCATTGTCTAAGGGTTACGTAAGATTTCCAAATCTTATCAAAAACCTTAAAGAATCACCAGTTGAAAAAAAATGAAACCACATTCATTAATTTTTTGTCCTCTTAGTACCCCATTAATCATAAATACAACTCATAAGATCAGATTGATCATCTATTGCCTCTGCAACCTAGAAAGCAGTGTCACTGCTTGAAAACCCTGATGGAAACATTTTTAAAAAAATTGAAAATGTGATTCCAATGGCTACAAGTGGCATGGAATATACCATCAATGGCTCAGACTGAATCCATCATTCAACCTTAAAACATGGTCATTGATCTCATTTTAAATACCAAGGAGCTATAATATGATCTAGACACGCATCATTCTGTCATGATGCCTCGAACAATATCTCTCGTGCAACTTTTCTTTGAGGCAACACGCCAACCGTAGGACTAAAACAAATTTGTCTGATCCTTATCCTACTTTACAATGCTTTCCTAGATCTAATATGCGATGTGGTAGACAGTCGTGATTCCTCAATGAATATCCCCCAGGTATCTTTCCTTTAAGGCATTGCGACAGCCATCGGATCAAACTAAACTTGAACTACCTTTAACCCTGCCTTAGCTCTGGCCACTTTACACTTGTTGCATAGTCGTGAACCCATAATGAATATAAATAATGTAACTCTTGGTCAAGTATTTATGTCCATGATTTGATCAATTTTGATTTGACTGTAGATTAACCTTACCTTCAACTCTGGGTAAGACACGCAGCAGGCATTCGCAATGCCTCGATTAGTAACCACCAATCAACTTTCCTTAATGGGATAGCGTAGATTGTTAGATCATCTCTGATCTGATTGTACATTATGTTACCTTTAACTCAACTCGGGCCTACACTTTCCACATGTCTACTTCTCACAATACCACAAAGGTTAAAAACCTGCATCATCTGTTAGCGGGAAAGTGCCAACCATTGGATCAAATGGAATCTGACGGTGCAAGAAAATTTGCTACTGGCTTTGAAGAAAACTAACCTCATGATGTCAGAATGGACAGATGGCATCATGGTGTGATGCCTTAATGATTAAATTGAGAAAATCTTTCATCTAAGGGATGGCGACAACCGTTGGATTGATCTAGACCTTCTCGACAGATGATTTAAATAAAACCCACATGGACTTAGGACTTAAGACTTAGGATAAAATAAAACATAGACCCTGTGCATGACTTAGGAAATATTAAAGTGATGGCCCCACCTGATGACAACTTAAACCCATGGACTTAAGTGACATCAAAAAGGTAATCACGCTTTATAGCATGTCAAAGGGTTTAGGGTTTTTGTCAAGAAGGAAACAAAACCTTAAGGACCAAAGACCTAAAACATAAAGAACCAGGCCTAAACAACATGAAAAATATGAGAAAGACTTCAAAAAAGTTTAACAGTGCTAACAGTGGCTCCAACTGGGGATGTATGTCTCTTGCAGGCATAACAAGATTCTAGAATCTCAGGGTTAAGCATACTACCTAAAGAAAAGAAACAAACCTACAATAGACAACAAAAGTAAGGAACATGTACAAACCTACTGTTAATGGATATGAGAACTTCAAGAGAAGTAGAATTTCTAGAATTTTTAATGAACAGGAAATTCCATAATATTTCCAATCAAATCCTTTAAAATGTAAGAATTAGAACCCCACTTACTGTCAATGATGTATGGTCCCAACCAAATAGGATCAAATTTTCTATGTTTTCCTTTATCTTCTAGTATGGCATTCCACATCAAGACCAAGTCACCAGTCTCAAATTTTCTAACACTAGTTCTTATGTCATACAAATCCTTACATTGAAGCTACAAACTGACATTTATGTCATGTGCCTCCCTTCTTGATTCGTCCAATTATATAAAATCATCCATTTTGATCCTCATGTCATCATCCAATTCTTCATCATATTCTTGGACAAATTTGTACATCTGCAACAAGTTGTTTTATGGTAACCTGGCATGAATACCATATACCAAATCAAAAGGATCACAACCAATGGCATTTTTATTGTCACTCTATCAGCCCATAGTGCTTGTTGCAATTTTGAATCCTAGGACATCTTGTTCTTATCTAGCCCTCTTTTCAAAACATTTATAAGGCTCTTATTACTAGATTTAGCCTGACCATTCCCCTATGGGTGATATGGGGAAGAATAAGAAATTTATATCCCATATTGTTGGCAGAAAACATTAAATGCTTCTGATGTGAAACACATTGCATTGTCTACCATAACAGTTTCTGGACAACCAAACCTAGTGAGGATATTCTGTAACATGAAATCAATCATAACTTTACTAGTGGCTCTTCTGGTGAGAATTGTTCCAACCCACTTGGTAAAATAATCAGTTGCCACCAGAATCCATGAATGACCCCCACTAGACTTGTTAGGAATCTCTCCAATGAAATTTATTCCCCATTTTTGAAAAGGTGCCTCAATAGTAACAGGCTTCAAGGGTAAACTCCCAGCAAACTTAAGCTTACCTACAAATCTTTGGCAAGCATCACATCTTTTAACATAATTATGTGCATCCTTGAAAATTGTAGGCCACCAGAATCTAGATCTCATAATTTTATGTGTAGTAGTCTTAGCCATGTAATGGCCTCCACACACACCATTGTGCATTTGTTCTAATAGGTCCCTAGATCTACTCTGATCTACACATTTGAGCAATACTCCTTCATTGCTACTCCACCACAGTTGACCTTGAATTATTGCATACTTAACAGCATGCATCTTAACTATTCTCTTCCTATTTTCATCCATTTTAGGGGTAATATCATTTTCTATAGATATCCAATGATATCCCTATACCAATCACAACAGCCCATATCACAAATATAAGGCCTTTGCTCTTATTCTAGTATGTCTATATGATTAGAATCTAAATTTCTCTGAGCCATAAGTTTTGCAAGTCCTAGGCATCTAACAAAATTTTTGATATGAATATAATTATTGAATTCTTGGATCTTGTTGATCCATCTACACATTCTTCCTGAAACTTCCAGCTAGACAAGAAGATCCTTCACATCAGTACTAGGCACATAAGAAATTATAGTTTCTCCTACCAAATAATATCTAAACTCTTTGACAACCTTGACCAAAGCATAAGCCTATTTTTCCATGATATCATACTTCAATTCTTCTTCTTTCAAGTATTTACTAAAAAAGGAAATGGGCTTCTCAAAGCCCTCTGAATTCTTTTGTAATAATATTGCAGCAACAATATTGTATGAATTAAAGGTGAGAATCTGTAAAGGTTTACCATAATCAGGTGTCCTTGAAATAGGGGTATCTTTGATGGCATGCTTGATATCTAGGAAAGCCTTAGATGCTTCTTGATTCCATTCTACCTTAGCTCCTTTCTTCATCATTTTTGAAATTGGAATACTGGTTTCTACAAAATTGGTAACAAATCTTCTTAAGAAATTTACGAGTCCAAAGAAAGATTGAATTCCCTTGACATTCTTGGGTTGAGGGATTATATCAATTGAATCTACCCTTTCAGGGTCAATCCTTACTCCATTTTTAGACATAATATGTCCCAGGAGCTTGCCTTTTGTGACTCCAAAAACACACTTCTTTGGATGAAAAGAAGCCCCATATTCCAAAGCCTTCACAAAAATCTTCTCAAGATGACCATAGTGTTGATCTTCCTTTTCTGAGTAGGTTGTAAGATGATGCAGAGGAAATCGTGATGGTCTTCAAATCTGCATATTTTTCTAGCTTTCTTTACAAACTTTGATTAGAGGCTCAAGACTCTTCGATAAACCACTGAACAATAGCATCAACTCATCATTAACTTCCATCGATAATGTCAAACCATGACTCACTCATAGTCGATCACTGATTTTCATGTCTTATAGATCTCCCTTGGATCGAGATCAATCCACTTTGCACAGCCTGTCACCATGCCCATATGTAAATTATGTTCACCACCTTTCTTGATACAAATGTCGTGTCCAACACATAATGGTCTTCAATGGTCGACCATGCAAATATATCTTTCTTGATACAAGTCTGCCACCTTCCTCTCATATTCACAGGCCAATAACATGTCCATTGATTTGTCATAACACAACATGTGTACTATAATATGAGTCCACCACCTTTCCTCCATTAAAATACCAAGCTCTTTTCCATCACCTTTTCTCCATAATACAAATGCCGCTTCAACCCATCCCATTCGGGTCACTTCCCCCAAGTGACCATCGGACCATTACCTTTTACTCTCCATGCGGCATAAATGACGCCACCAAGAAAAAATGCATATAATGGTTTCTCTGAAAACCATTTCAAACTTGTAGACATTTCAGAATGAACGCTTGACATCGTGCATCATTCCTTGTCACCATAAACTGCTTTATCATCCCATTTGGGACTGCTTAGTGTCTACACCAAGAATCCATTATAACTGAAAACCATTCTCCACCAAGTGGAGTGACCATTGATGCCCCAATCAGACTGTCTTACACATCAAAACATAAACAAACCATGCTATGAAATAAAAATTTTCTTGATACTCAATAACCCGAATCCTATAAACTAGACTAAACTTTTTAATGGTGACTATTGAACACCCAATTCATTTAGCTATGCAAACTCTTCCTTCAAAAAAAAACATAAAATTCACTATGATATTAATATCCTTTAACCAGAAACATATAAGATCCATTCAAAAAGGAAATTATAAAATCGATAATAGAATGACTCAACCCATTACAATGAACAATGACTCCATTAACATATATTGTCTACAATTACAAAATGAATGGCTCTCTAGTTGCCGCCAGAGAGCCATTTGGATTTTCTCTCTTCTATTTACTCTCAAATCACCCATAACTAATTCCTCCTCAAAGATCGATCCAATTTGATTACATTTATGTCCATTTTATAACTGATTCTTGGACGGTTACATATTCTTCACCGGTTTTAATGATTCGTTCCCATATTCTTAAACTTATGCATAAAATTAGATAATAATGATAGGATTTTGAACTCTTTGGTGGTCATTCACCCATTTAGCATTTCATGCTTACATTTGTGCATATTTTAAAACCACAATGATGGAAAATTAATACTTTCAGGGTTGCCTCTGCAACATACTCCCATTTTTGAAATATTTCCAAGTCCCATGGAAATACATTGGTGAGACTGCAAACAAATATTTGGCCTCATTGTCTTTATCATATCATCAATTCTTCCTCTACGCACTCTCTTTCCTTGCAGCTCTTACTCTTGCCAATGGAGTTTATAACACTTCCTCAATGGTGCTTCCCATTTTACAGTCCACTCCTCCAAGCTGCTAATACAACCTTTGTCCCTCACTTGGGAGTCCTTCATGCCTCTCTCCTCAATCTATTGGCAACTCACGAGACCATCCCATGGCCTTTGGTAGACCTCCTTTCCACCTCCTACATCTAAATGAACTGGCACCAAATCTACAACCACAAACTCTCTGGTGTAGGATCCAATCTACATGCTCAGAACCTTCTGAGCTCTTATACCATTCTGATGCACAGGAAATCATGATGGTCTTCAAATCTGCATATTTTTCTAGATTTCTTTACAAACTTTGATTATATTCTCAAGACCCTTCGATAAACCACTGAACAATAGCATCAACTCATCATTAACTTCCATCGATAATGTCAAACCATAACTCACCCATAGCCAATCACTGATTTGCATGCCTTATAGATCTCCCTTGGATCGAGATCAATCCCCTTCATGCAGTCTGTCACCATGCTCATATGTAAATTATGTTCACCACCTTTCTTGATACAAATGTCATGTCCAACACATGATGGTCTTCAATGGTTGACCATGCAAATATATCTTTCTTGGTACAAGGCTGCCATCTTCCTCTCATATTCACAGGCCGATAACATGTCCATCAGTCTCTCATAACATAACATGCGTACTAGAATATGAGTCTTCCACCTTTCCTCCTTTAAAAGACCGAGCTCTTTTCTACCACCTTTTCTCCATAATACAAATGCCGCTGCAACCCATCCCGTTCGATTCTCTTCCCCCAAGTGACCATCGAGTCATTACCTTTTACCCTCCATGTGGCATAAACTACGCCACCAACCAAAAATGCATATAACAATTTCTCTAAAAACCATTTCAAACTTGTAGACATGCCGGAATGAACGCTCAGCATCGTGCATCATTTCTTGTCACCATAAACTGCTTTATCATCCCATTTGGGACTACTCTGATAAAACCGTCACATAATAAAATCCATTCAATAATGTTTTCAGCATCTACACCAAGAAACCATTATAACTAAAAACCATTCTCCACCAAGTGGAGAGACCATCGACGCCCCAATCAAACTGTCTTACACATCAAAACATAAACAAACCATGCTATGAAATAACATTTTTCTTGATACTCAATAACCCAAATCCTATAAACTAGACTCAACTGTTTAATGGTGAATATTGAAAACCCAATTTATTTAGCTATCCAAACTCTTCCTTCAAAACAAAACATAAACTTCACTGTGATATTAATATCCTTTAACCAGAAACATATAAGATTCATTCAAAAATGAAAGTACAAAGTCGATAATAGAATGAATCAACCCATTACAATGAACAACGACTCCATTAACATATATTGTCTGCAATTACAAAATGAATGGCTCTCTGGCTGCCGCCATAGATCCATTTGGATTTTCTCTCTTCTATTTACTCTCAAATCACCCATAACTAATTCCTCCTCCAAGATCGATCCAATTTGATTACATTTATGTCCATTTTATAACTGATTCTTGGATGGTTACAAATTCTTCACCGGTTTTAATGATTCTTTCCCATATTCTTAAACTTATGCATAAAATTAGATAATAATGATAGGATTTTGAACTCTTTGGTGGTCCTTCACCCATTTATCATTTCATGCTTACATTTGTGCATATTTTAAAACCATAATGATGGAAAATTAATACTTTCAGGGTTGCCTCTACAACATAAGACCATCTTTATAGACTACTAAAAAATTATTTATAAAATCTACAAATGCCACATCCATGTCTCTCTAAAAAGTTTCCCTAGCATTTGTCAAGACAAAATGTGCGGCCTCACCCTGAGCCCATCGTAGCTTTCCATTTTTTTTCTTATGATAGACTTAGCACATGATAAATTATATTTTGATGCACTTTGGATTTTATGCTTTATGTCATGGATTGATCATTTTGGATGTTGGATACATGTTAATTTATGATGCACATGATAGACTATATTATGTTCCTATTATGGATCTTTCATTATGAGACATTTGGTTTGGGAAAACATTATGATTATGTGATGGATTAGTGATGATATGAGAATTATTATAAATTGACATTTAATTGAGTTATCATGCAATGTGAATCTTACGTTATGTTATATGCTAAAATTTAACTATTATTGCTTATGATCTTAGGTGATAAAATTTAGTATGTAGATGTTTCCTTAAGGTTTTGAATATTGTTTATTTCTTTATGAAGCATATTTTATCTCCTTGGACTACTGATATTTGGATTAAGTGTTCAAATATGAGACCATGGTATTAAATATGGGGAACCAAACATAGGTATATGTGAATTCAGTTAAATCCAAGGTTGTGTCTAATGAGAGACAAGACCTCATTGTATCATGATTGAATTTATAAACATAAATTTTTTATTTTTTCAATTTAGTTCATAAATGTTATTTTCATATTTAATTCTTTGCTCTTTATGCTCAAGTGGATATTGATGTGTAAGTGTTTGTGTGTGTCACTTGACACTTGTGTATGTACTTAGGACCATGACATGTCCACTTGAGGATTGGGTGTCCACCTACCTAGGTTAGTACCATAGTAGATCCCCATGTGCATTCCTTGGTTAGGGAGATGGAGGTGTGGTCATTTCAATTGAATTTCGTGAGTATGTTTTAAGTGGACTTTTGGAGGGTTAGAAAAGTGCCTATGGGTGTGTTAGGGTCATTTTTAGATAGCCCACTTGATATACCTATGGGTATGGGTCATTTTTAACCCTAGGATAACCCTTGATTGACCAAGAGACCCTTCCAAAAGTTGGATTTTTAACATGGACGAAAATCAACTTTTGGAAGCATGATCTTGGATAGACCACCCTTCCATTTAGGTGTAAAGACTTTGCCTACCTTTTTGAGTTTCCCTTTTTGGATCCACTTTTAGAAAGCTGTAAGAAGCTTAGGGAAGAGAAACCAATGGGAGGCTTTCCTTTTTCCCATGAGTTTCTAGTGGCCTTTTTAGTGGTGACTCTCCATGTTGGAGAGTTTGAACACACACTCTCTAACTTAGAGACTTGACTAGAATTGGTGAAGCTTAGAAAATGACTACTTAGGCTTTAAGGGAGCTCTTCAACAAATTTATTGCCATAAGCTTGGACTTAGGTTGGTGCATCTCATACATCTTACTATTTTTTTCTCTTATTTTTTAATGAAAAGAAGAATGTAGCATGTTAGTATGCTTGAGAATTGAAGATATAAATGTCTTGTGTGTTATTTCAATATTGTTTTGTGAAGAATGTTCTTTGTAATGTATCATTTGTTTGTTGTTGTGAATGGGAGTCTCAAGGTCCACTCACCCTTGGGAGGGAAGAGTATCCTTGAGGGTGAAGGATTTTGACAGCCCATGGGTATAGAGTTTCTCCTCAAGGAGGAGAGGGAGAAATCATGGATTATGGGCTCCATGAAGCCAGTCCTTGTTTTTTTGGGGGTCATAAGGGTGTTGTATTTGGCTTGTAGCCATGGGGGTCATAAGGGTGCATGGTGAATATGAGAAATATGTTAAGGAAATGTTTTTTTTTAATCCTTGTGATGGCTTTATTTTTTCTTTTGGGTTTGGTCTTCTCCCTATAGGGTACTTGGTCCACTTCACCCTATTTTAGGGTCATTGTGTGACCCATTGTGAATGCCTTGGTTGGGAGTATTGTGTGAGTTAGTAATTTTGTCTTTGTTGTTTTGTTAGAGTGTTTGTTACCCACCTTTGTTTGGTTCCCCAAGCTCGAGGGTGGCCTCTTAGAGGCCTAGGATGGGAGGTGAGTTTCCCATGGTCTCCTAGTTTGTTTCTTGTTTTTGCAGATTTCTCTTGAAGTTACTTAAAGTCAAATTTCAAGGCAAGAAAGAGGAGAAACCATTATTTTATGACTATTGTAATAAGCCTTGAAGGCTGAAAGTTCCTTGCATTCTCTTAGTAGAGATCCTTGCATGTAAAAAAAAAGAGTATTGTGAATGTACAAGTATGATATCTTAGAAATCTCCATGAAAGTGTATTTGAAGTTTTCAGTTTAGCATTATCTTTCTTTTCTATAAAAAGGAGATTTTCAGCAACAATGAAATGAGAATGGAGAGAAATGTAATATTCAATAGAAAAAAAAAATCAGAATATTGATACTTGCATTGTGTATAATTTTTCACATTCTCTTACGCATTTCTTTACTTAGAATATAATGTTCAATTAAATTTGTATATGCATGTACATGTTTTACATTTCTACAAATGGATGTTTTCCTTGTACTTAAATATTGAATCTAGAAATTAGATTTAAAATAGTCAACTATGCAAAGTAAGAATCTTGAAACATTTCACACTTAGGAACAAATCTATTTTATGATATATATATATATA
>MU226852.1:4669173-4711731 GCA_018584345.1 Thuja plicata | reverse complement strand
TATATATATATATATATATATGTACATATATGTAGATATAAATATATAAATATATATATATCTACATATATTTATATTTATATATATATGTATATATGTATATATTGAACAAACTACAACAAAGTTTTTAAATTAAAAAAAAAGAGTTTTTTAATAAAAAAAAAAATTTAAAAAAAAATTATGGGCGGGGTGGGGCTATGTCCACACCCCACCTTGCACATTTTTTGGTGGAGGGTGGAAGGGAGGCGCGGGGCCTTCCCCCTCACCACTGTGGTGGCCCCTTCACCATGGCCACCGCGCAGCAGCGGTGGATGTTGCTGTCTGCACGGTGCCCGTGGTGGAGGGGCCACCACGGTGGTGGGAGGGGCCTTAGCCCCTCTCCCACACCCTGCACCATGGCCACATTCATTTCAAAATTGGCGCACAGTGCCTCCCAAAATGTGGGGTTCCCCTATGGATAGAAACCCGTATTTTTATTAGGGATTTAAATATAACAAAAATATATATATACACAACAACTTAAGTTACATAAATAGTGGTTATTCTCTAAGTTGGAGTTGGGATGGGAGCAGGAGTTGGACCTGGAGTGGAAGTTGGAGCTGGAGTGGGAGGGAATTTGAATATCGTTGAAGGTGGGAAAAGCGATGCTGGAGGAAATAGGGTTTCTGCGGCTGTAGGAGATCAACAAACTGCAGGAGGATCAATAGATGAGGGATCCACTAAAGATTCAGAAGATGGCATTGCCCCCCCTTTCGAGATGGTGGGCCAGGAGAAAGATAAAAAATGATGCGGCAGAAAAAAGTGATCAAGCTTCAAATAGAAATACCCTGAAAGGAAGCTGGTCATCATTATTTGGGATTAAACCAACAGGAAAATCTTCTTTCCCGAGTATCAACAATACATCAGACCCAAGCACCGGGTATTATGGTATTTCTATTCCTAACCCTCTTATGGAGCATACTATTTCTATAATGGCTCTTACGCTGGTAGGAAAGTTCATGGGAATAAGACCCAATATTGAGATAGTCAGGGAGTTTACCTACCGCAAATGGAAACTCAAAGGACAGGTGGACATAGCAGCAATGCCAAAAGGGTTTTTTTCTTTTGTATTCTCAAATAATGAAGATCTATAAAAAGTGTTGTGTGCAGGACCCTAGATGTTTGGAAAATCATCACTGGCTCTCCAAAAATGGGTTACAAGTCTAGATCTCAATGCTGAAATATTTGAGTCTACCCCTGTCTGGGTGAGATTACCTAGTCTCCCGATGGAATACTGGCATGAGGATGTTCTTGTTGTTTTAGCAAGTGCTTTTGGAGAGCTACTCTCGATAGATCTGATGACACCTACAAGATCCAGACTGGTCTATGCGAGAATATGTGTGAACATCCACCACAAAATGGATCTGGCAGAGGTCATCACCATCAGTTCCAAATTGGGTAAGTACATCCAAGCTATTGAATATGAATCACTCCCTTTTTCTTGTTTTACTTGTAAAAAATCTAGGCACTGGGCTAAACAATGTACTTTGAAAAAACAAAAAGAAAAAGTAGACCAAAAAAGTGAAATAGATCATAAAAGAGAACCTAAAAGGTTTGGAAACAGAAGGTAAATCTTAATGAAAAAGATGTTGGAAAATTTGATCAAGGTCAACAGGAGAACAACACAGACATCTTAACCACTAATGAATCAGAGGAATCACAGAATCCTAAAAATATAATTAGTTTGGTAAAAGACAAAATAGACCATGAAATAAACAAAGATTCTAGTATTGAGTAGGGGCAACATAAAGAGAAGGAACCAGAGGAAATCAATAAATCCAATACAAATAATGGGTTGGAAGGTAGTATTGAGTAGGGGAAACCTAAAGAGAAAGAACCAGAAGACATTAAGCAGGGGATGCCTAATGAGAAAGAACCAGAAGACACAAATAAAGCCAGTACAATGAAAAATTTGGATGGCTTTTCCACCTCAAGGGTATCCCCCACCATTGTGGGAAATGAGGAGCAAGAATATTACTTAGAAGAAAGTGATGATGATTCCCTTTCCCCTATATCAGCTCTGTGGAGTGAAGAAAGCATTGAGATAAATATGAATCTTGAAAAACACTCTGAAAATCAAGAAGCCCCTTGGTCACAAATTAAGAAAAATAAAAGTTTCAACAAAAACTCAAGCAAGAAAGATGATCAGAATAGCTCTCTATTGTTTGACTCTGGGAAAAAAAAAGAAAGTATCAGTCAAGGGGGAGTTCAAACTAGAAGACAACTTAAGGTAGATGTGGGCACTCCCAAAAGAAAAAAAGGCAGGGAATCATAGAAGAAGAAAAGAGAGAATGAAGCAAAGTAGAACATAGCGGATGGTAAATAAAGAACCATCCATGAGATATGCTCCCCAAGCCTTTAATATGAAAGTTATCTCATGGAACATAAGAGGGCTTAACAGCCTCCATAAATAGGATGTTCTTAGGAACATGATACAAGATAGAAAACCTGATATTTTACTTATCCAAGAAACCAAGATGACCAAGGAGAAACTGGAAAAAATGCATGTTGCAAAAGACTATGGAAGTATTGGAGGTGACTCAGAGGGAGCTTCGAGTGGAATAGGCATATTTTGGAATACTAAAAATGTTGTGTAAGTTGATTGTTAGTGAAAAGAACATTTTAGTGGTCAATTTTAATTATCTCAAGGAGAATCTTGGCTGGAATCTTATCAATGTTTATGCACCTAATACTAGAGGTGGTAGGCAGAAATATATTTAGAGATTGAAAGATATCCACACCAACAGCCAAGAAATTTGCTGGATGATTATGGGGGATTTCAATACTCCCCTCAAAAATGAAGAAAAAAGGGAGGAAATACTTCTCAAATTGACAACAGCTCTTATCTTATGGAATTCATCAATGAGGAAGCCCTATTAGACATTGAGCTGGAAGGTATTAACTATACCTGGTCAAATAGACACATAGGAAAGGACCTGATCCAAGTCAAATTGGATAGAGCTCTGTTAACTTCTGATTGGTTGACTAGTTACTATTGTATTCTTTCAGTAGAACTCCGGGTTGGTTCTGACCTCTATCCTATATCACTGAATATTAATAAGATTAATGGCAGGAAAAATCTCCCCTTTAGATTTGAAAGAATGTGGTTAGCTCGCCCTAACTTAAAAGATAAGATAGAGGAATGGTGGAATCCTACTATTGAAGGGGGAGAAATGTATAGAACGACTAAGAAACTGAACAATATCAAAAACAATCTCAAAAAATGGAATAAAGATGTTTTTGGGGACATATTTCTTACAAAAGGGAATCTGCAGAATGAAATCAAGGAAATCCAGAATAGTATACAGAGGGATGGTCTCTCAAAGGAAACTAGAACAAAGGAAAATAAATTGTTGGTGGATTACCACAATGTTATCGCTAAGGAGGAATCATCTTGGAGACAGAGATCTAGAGCTCTCTGGCTTAAAGCTAGGGATAAAAATACCAGATTTTTCCACATGATAGCCATGAAACACAAAGCTATTAATAGAATTACTAATCTTCACTCAAAAGGCAAAACTATGAGGAAGGAGGAAGAAATCATATCTGAAATGTTAAATTATTTTTCTGATCTTTTGACTCGGGAGAAAGAGTTGAATATATCTAATCAGGACAAAATATTAGCAGTTATTCCTAAAACTGTTGAGAATCACTCTAAAAAAATGCTCAAATCTATTCCCTCAAACAATGAAATCAAGAATGTTATCTTTTCCTTTGAAGGAGAAAAATCACCAGGTCCTGATGGCTTTCCTATGCTTTTCTTCCAGCAGTTCTGGGAGATTATTGGACAAGATGTTCAGGATGCGGTTAAAGAATTCTTTGGGACTAAATGTCTCCTTAGGGAATTAAATGCTACTTTCTTGGTCCTTATTCCTAAGAAACCTAGAGCTAATACTATGGAGGATTTTAGACCTATCAGCTTGTGTAATTCTCTTTACAAGATTATTTCTAAAGTGATTACTTCCAGAATGCTTAAGCTTCTCCCATCTCTAATTTCCCCCTAGCAAAATGGCTTTGTTCCTGGGAGACAAATCTGTGATTCAATTATTGTAGCTCATGAGAATCTCCACTCACTGGAAAAAGCCAAAAAAATAGGGCTTTATGACGAAGCTGGACCTCTCTAAGGTGTATGATAGAGTTGACTGGCACTTCCTGACTAAGGTGCTGAATGCTTTCAGTTTTAGCAAGGACATTATTAAAATCATTATGCAACTTGTTACTGCTATGTCCTCTTATGTTATTGTGAATGGGGGATCTTCCTTCTTTAAACCTTCGAGAGGTCTAAGACAAGGACATCCCATATCTCCCATCTTCTTTGCTATCCTAGTTGAATGTTTGGGGAGGTACATCCAAAGTATGGTGGAAAAGGGGGATATAAAGGGAATACATCCTTCTTTTGCAAGACTTATCTGCTCCCATGAGTAATTTTTTGATGATACTCTCTTAATGGGAGAGTCGACTATGAAAGAAGATAAAAATCTTAAGAAAGGCCTCACAATCTATACCTCGGCTACAGGCCAACTAATCAACTGGAATAAAACTTCCATATTCTTCATAAACACTACGGCAAAAAGACAAAAGAAAATGTCTAACATTCTTGGTTGCTCTATAGGGAAGCTTCCTTCTTCTTTAGGTCTCCCTCTTTGTGTCACTCCTCCTAAAAGCTTATGGTATAAATTAATTGACAGATATAACAATAAGCTTGCAAGCTAGAAAGGGGCTCTCCTAAGAAATGCAGGAAAGATCCAACTTCTGAAATCAACTCTTCAGAATCTTCCTATCTATGCTATGAGTTTGTTTAAAATTCCTCTCAAAATTTCTATGGAGATTGAGAAAATTCAAAAAAGATTCCTTTGGTCTGGGGTGGAAGAAAATAAAAGACTTAGCCTGGTCTCTTGGGAGAAAGTGTGCAAGCCTAAAAAACAAGGAGGTCTTGGGCTGAGAACCATAAAAAATATGAACCAAGCCCTCATGGATAAACAACTATGGAGAATTTATGGTGATCAAAAGGAATAGAACTGCATAATTAAAAGTAAGTATCTTTTCATCTACACTACTTTGGAGGACTTTATAGGTGATGACAATTGCACCAATGGATCCTACATATGGAATAGTATAAAGTCCACTAAAGAGCTTATAGTTAAAGGGAAAAGATGGAAGCTGGGAGATGGTAGAAGAATTGAATTCTGGGATGATGAATGGATTCAATCTCAGCCTCTTTCTAGCAACATTGATTGGAAGCAATGCATCGAGAGATGCAAAGAAAATATTGGTTTGAAAGCTGTTGACTACTGGTAGGACAATAAGTGGAAGAATCTGGGAGAAATTGATAACAGATTTATTTCCCTCCAGCAAGATCTACATACCTAGTATATTAAAGAAAACATCCAAGACTCCATTGTTTGGAATCCTTCGTTGGATGGTAAATACACTGTGGCTTCTGCAAATCACCTCATCACTCAAAGAGAGGAAAGGCCTCCTCGTTCCTTTGTTTGGTATAAATTTCTTATACCTAAAATAAACTTCTTCTTTTTGTTCCTGATTCAAAACAAACCTTTGAACCTTGACAATTTGTATAGAAAAGGGATTTATTTGGTAAATAGGTGCAATCTCTATTTTGAAAATATTGAATCCTGTGATCACATTATGCTTCATTTCCCTTTTACTCGTAAAGTGTGGGATATTATTTTCCAAAAATGGAGTCTATGCTGGTGTTTTCCTTCTTCTTGGTACGATTTTGTGACCCAATGGAGCTACCCACCAAAGAACCTTATGGACAAAGATCTTTGGCTTCTCATTCCCCCTCACCTCTGCTGGAGGATTTGGAAAGAACTAAATAATAGAATATTTAGAGATAGATTGGCTTCTCCCGAAGTGATAGGTAACTAGATATGCAGAGCAATGGAAGAAAAATTTAACTATGCTAAATCAAAATTTAATATCAATAAAAGGGAAAGTGATAGGAATATCAGAGACTCTCCTAACAATTTGAGATCAATGGCTACCTAGAGCTCTCCTCTTGAAGATTGGGTAAAAGCTAACTTTGATGGAGCTGCGAAAGGCAACCCGGGAATTGCTGGAGGTGGAGGTATAATTAGAGATCATTATTGCAACAATGTTGGTGCTATTTCTGCCCCTTTGGGAAGCCAATCCAATCATAGGGCAGAGGATATGGAAGCTCTCAATGTTATTATGCTGGCAGATGAAATGGCATACAGAAAAGTCTGGCTAGAAGGGGATTCTTTAAATATTATCAATAATATTAAAGGCATTTGTAAGGCTTCCTAGACAATTGAACACATTATCGATAAGATAAAAAATATTTCTTCAAATTTCACTTCTTTCCATGCAACTCATAATTTTAGGGAAACCAACTAAGTGGCAGATAGCCTTGCTAACTTGGGAGTTAAAAATGACGTCACTCTCAAGTGGCGCGGGAACACTAAAATCAATAATGAAGTGGAATCATTGCTTAATTATGATAAGCTCAATCATAAAATAGGTGAAATTAATCACATTAATCATTTTGATTAATGATGAAAAGATCTAGGGTATGGTGACAGCTTTCTACCTCAGGCTAGGAAGCATTTGTGTTTACTGCTCTTATACGCAAGTAAACAAGATTTTCATTAATAACTCTGTGATTGCTAAAATATACAACTACTGTCCATGGATCTTTAGTATGAAACAGAAGAGTGGGGGAGATTACACAAAGACAAAAGAGATTGATGATATGGGTGGTGATCTAAAGAGAGAAGAACCTGCGGAGTGCAGTTGGAGGAATGAAAAAGAAGTGTGGAACATCTTCAAGAAGAGAAAAGTCCACAGATTCATGAAGCGTCTTCATGGTAATAACAAAGACATTACGAAGGCCTTCATTAATGGATGGGATAATGGTAAGGTGAATAGCCTTGGAAAATCTGTTAGGCTTACTTTGGATTGTCTGGCTGATATCACGGGCCTTCCTCTAGAGGGAATGCAATTTATCAAAGAATAAAAAAGAGGGCAACAAAGGGTAAAAAAAATTCCCTAAAACTGACGAGGAAAGGGCAATGATGGTGAAGAACAAGTTGGACTACATCAATTTGTCTAACATTAAATGCATTTGGGCATTTGTGATCAGGGCAATCATGGAATACTTTACTCTGGACGACAAATTTTCCAAGGTATATAACTATCATTTTGTCATGGCAAATCATTTTCACCATGATATTAGGGTCTTTTTTCCTTTCTTTCTGTTAAGCTCGCTCAACCAGAGCATAATTGATCATAGGGAAAAGTCTTCCCCTATTCTTCATGATAGTCTTATATTGTTGATAATGGATTATATTAAAGATCATATCCCTGAAACTATCCCTAAGAGCATTGAGCAAGGTAAAAGGAAAAATACACCTACTGGTAAGACTCCTAGTAAGCTGAAAGAAAAAAAAAAGTCGTAGTAGCCCTATTGAGCCTGATATTTCCTTATCTATCTATGATGATATTAAGGGTATGAAGATAGATGATGAACAGGATGTGGTCTCTTTTGAGGATGAGGGTTTCATGATAAACCTAGGCAAAAAGGAGAATAATAAAAATAACAAAGTTGAACAGCTAGAGGGTAAAGGCCAGAAAGCGCATGACCAAAAAATTGAGAACATGGTTAATACAGAGAATAGTAACAACACCCACATTGAGGATACCACAATAAATATTGAGGTGAACAAGGTGCAGGATCATGAAAACCAGGACTCCTACAGGGAGTTGGGGGATAAGAATACTCATACTCAGAATAGTGAGGGTAAAACTATTGAGATGGAGGAACAAAACCAAGAATGTCATAACAAAATGGAGGATCAAAGGGATGCGTCTAGGATGAATGAAGAGGAGATCACTGTCCCTGATGAAGAAACCAAGAAAAATGTCAATGAAGAGCACAGCCATGAATCCCTAAGTGATAAAGAAGAGGTGAAGAGTGAATAGAAAAATAGAAGTCTTAATGATGAGATTCATGATAGGGATGTCAACGTTAAAAGGAGGGCTTCTTTTACATTCCTCTAGATGGCTAAAAACAAAGCAAAAAATAGCTACACTATGGACAAGTGGATTCAGGAAGACATGAACCAGATGAAAGCTAACCATAAAAGTATGGAAGATAGAATTTCTTTGCTAGAGGATATAGTGGATAAAATGTGAAATGACTCTGTTATGTATTAGCAAGTTAATGATGTTTTTGAAAAGGCTAACAACAAGGATAATAAGATAAGTACTCTGATTGATAATAGGCTTAAACAAGTCAATGATAAGATAAACAATAATAAAGCACTTCTTAAGAAACTTGCCAACATTAGAAAAATTGGCCTGAAAAACTCAATGGATCATATGAACTCTCTGTATAATCTTCTTGAAAGTAACTACAGTGATAAGGTTAAGACTGAGAATGAAGATGTCCAAGAGATTCAGATGTCTGGTCCTGGTACTAGGACATGATCAAGCATAAAAAGGAAGACCGACATCCAAGCCAAAGATATTAACAAGTTGAAGGATTCAATCTAGTGCCTGGAACTTCAGATGGTTGAAGTCCAAACTCTGGAAGACCAGATGGAAAAGGTTTAGTTGTTTGACTGGAAGTTGCTGGGTGCTGGAAGTTTTTTGATCCTCGACTGCTGGGAGTTTTTTGCTATTTTTTGCTTAGTCTGAAATCTTTGTTCTATCTAGGTTTTATCCCTTTCTCAGAGTGTTTTCATGCTTGATAGCTTGTTGTCTTTCTTGTTTCTTGTTGTTTATCTTTCTTCTTTAATGTAAAGGGTTTCAAGGCCCCTTCAAAACCTGTTGTTACCCTAGTCAAAAACTTAAGTTACATAAAAAAATATACACCATAGATAATAACAAGAAAAAAGAAAAGTCACAACATTCCATGTATTTGTAAATATATATACATAGCTGTGTGTATATATATTTACATATATATGAATTCTTAGACATTCCTAAGATCTCCATGTAGATTCTTTAATGGCTTCCATACCTGCAAGATGGAAACAAGAAGAGAAAAGAATAGTGTCTAGGGTTTGAGTAAAGATTAGAGAAGAAGGGAAGAGGGAGGAATGAGAAAGGTATCTCATTTTTAGGACTTACAATTTTGGCCCTAACCCTAATTTTATATTAGGGTTAGGGTCAATCCTTAGAGAGTTGAGCTTTTTATTAAATAATGTTTTATTGTGTTTGAGAGTTTCAAATTTCTTTTGGTGGGAATGGATAATCCCCAATATCATAAAAATCTATCTTTAAAATAATCCCTTTGGCCACTTAATAAAATAAAGACTTATACCAATGTTTAAAAATAAAACTAAAATATTGTGTAATATTAAGTTGGAATTTAATGGACATTTCCTATTATAAAAATTTTATAAGTTTTATTTCAAATATTAACTTAAGGTTTTAAACATCATGATTATTGAACATGAACATTATTATTCCAAGTAAGTTGAACTATATGAGTTAGCCACCTTTCATATAATTTATTTGATGAATATTAGGATGTCTTAATTAATTATATTAGATAAAGTAGAAAATATTTAAGTTTCGTTATTAACATTGTTTGGCTTTCTATTAAATTAATTGAGACCTTAAATGGAGGGAATTAATAGACCTTTAATTTAACTTGCTTAATAGTAAAATATTGCTTTTAAATTTACACGAATATACACTATTGAACTTCGAGATTTAATTCTATTGTTAAACACTATAATTTAAACATATGTTGATTTATATTTAATAAAGGATGAAGTATTAATTAAGCTCCTAATTAAATATCGAATAGGAAATTAGTGATTTGTTGGTCTAGTTTATCTAGATAAATGAAATCATTAGTAAATGTAAAAATTACCTAAGTTCTAGAGGGAGATTTTTTATAGATCTTAAAGTTTTAAATAGCCAAAAGAATGCAAATTTAACCCTGTAATGCTATTTTTATGAGGCCAATATATGTGGCCAGTATATCAGCCATCGTAAAAATAGTGCTATCATTATAACACTTGTGATGTTGAAAACTTAGGGATTCTAGGTTATATCAAGCAATGGAAACAATAGTATATCTAATTAAGGTGTTATGGTGATGGTTTAGGCTTAATTCATCTTCTAAAAATGTTATTAGCCATAAATGAAATGATGTAAGAAAACCCCATCAAGTGAACTTGTTAAAACCTAAAACTACTTTTTTTTATACATTGGGTTGAGGGACGTTGACGTATAGTCATGATTCCCCTTAACCTTACTTGGGGTCCTAATACTTGTAGGACCAAGCATTTCCCCTATGCATTCTTTGATCTAATTTAGAGAACATGGATAGACCTATCAATTGAATTCCTATAGACGGTAATTATAAACCTTTCAAAAAAAAGTTGTTGCATTTTTGGGCATGACACAAAAGGAATTCTGACATATACATAAGTACCCCATGGTATGGTAAATTGAGTCTTGAATTGTTCTTATTCCTTCACCATAACGTTATTATATCCTAGAATTCCATCCAACATTGACATCAATTTAGATCCAGTGACTCTTTGTAGCATGGCTTCCATATTGGGAAAATCGTAGTTTTCCTTTAAAGAATTGATGTTCAAATTTCTGAAATCTACACAAAGTCTGATGTATCCATTTTTATTTTTCACTAGTACCAAGTTTAATACTCATGTTGAATGTCTAATAGGTTTTATAATTCTAGCATCCCTCATATTTCTTAATTCTTCTTGCATTTTTGGTGCTAGGGTGGGATTAACAGGTCTTAACTTCTGTCTAAAAGGCTTTGTTCCTTCCTTCAATGGAATCTCATGTTGAAAAATATCTTGTTTATAAGCTTTCAAATCATCATAATACCATGAAAAAAAATGCTTATACTATCTGAGAAGATCAACTAACATTTTTTTAAGTTTAGGGGATAAAGTTTAACCAATATATACCTTTTTAGGAGCTTCAACTGTCCCCAAGTTTACCTCCTCCAAATCCTCTGGTTTGTTCACAGTCCTTGTAGATAAGGGCTTATCATTATTATCAAAATATTTCTCAAGAACAACCAATCCTTTTGGAACCTTATTTGATTTTAGCTTTAGAAAATCCTTACCAAAAATAGTATCTTTACCATCCAGGGTCTCCACATATCCACTTAAATCCATCTCTTTAATTCCAAAGTTTGATTCACAATATAAAAATCTGAGTATATCCAAATCATCTTCAAAGACCTACAAACTTTCAACATTGTTTGGTATGGAAGGCCTGGATTAAACCTCTATTTTGGATATTCCTACAAATGTGATATCTTCTGGCCTCAAAGCAATATTGGCCAGCAAGTCTCTCATTTTGTTCAAACTTCTATTCATCCAATCAATACTAAATGCATCAAAAGTTTCCACTTCATCCCAAACAACATTTGTGTATTTCATTAGTCTCTGATTCTTTGAAGCATACTTGGATCTTGTTTGAGAAATTACCAATTCAGAGTCCCCAATTACTCTGAGATTTCTTATCTTATGTCTTGAGGATAACCTTAATCCTATTAACAAAGCCTCATGCTTCACAATATTATTGGTACATGTGAACAACAAATTAAATGAGAATTTGAAGGTCTTACCACTAGGAGCTATCAACAAAACTCCTATACCAACTCCCTTTTTCAAGCTTGTACCATCAAATTACATAGTCCATAAATCATTTTGGTCTTCTAGGCTATCCTTTTCCTTAAATAAAATCACATTATGGACTTCTCCTTCAACCTTCCTATCTTTCACTTGGAAAGATCCCATATCAGTGTCCAAGAAATAATTCATATTATTATCCTCATTTTCCTCAATCATGTGAGGGGTTCTAGTTTCTCTAGATACCTTAAAATTTTTACTAGCATTATCAAAAGTTGCAAAAGATAAATCACATTGAATACTTCCTCCCATTGAAGCACTCCACTTTCTTGATAATAACATTCCATATTGGGGAGGAATATCAACCACTAAGACACTCATTATTAGCACCTTTTTCTGGATATGCAGCTAGTATTTAAGGAAAATATTTTATAGTACCTATGACATGTACCTCTCTAGAATCCATTGTGTTACATCTTATGTGAGGAGTATCAACCTTCAATCCCATTGAATTCATTATCTCTTGAGGCATAACAGTATTAGATGCTCATGAATCTATTATGCAATTTTTTAGCATCTTACCATTGATAACTAGCGTAAAGAAAAAGGGATCCACATATCCCAAGGGAGTGTTTAAATGATTTGTATTCAAATAAATTGGAGGTATTTTTGAAACAATTTCTTCTAATTATTTCCCCTTATTATTAGATTTATCTTTTATATTTCCCATTTTCTCAGTCTTTTTTGGCTTTTGAATCCTTGTGGAAGAAATGTTGTTTACCCATGTCAAAGTATTTTCTTTATGTTCCTCAATCCTCATCATTTCCAATAGTGGAACCTTGACAGTGATCTGTGATAACAATTTACCCTTATCAATAGGGGTGTACTCTATGTCAGAGATGCCTTGTTTTATAGTAACAACATTTCCACCTTCAACATGAGTAGCCAAACTTGGATCAATTCTTTTATTATCCTTTTGAAAAGGAGAAACATTTATTTCTTGCATCTTCATTTTTACCTTATATAAAATTTTTGGACTATTAAATTTATTCTCTTTCCTAACCTTTATTCTTTTGACACCCTCAGCAATTTTTTCCTTTTCTTGTGTATGCTTACTGTCTGCTTTGGTTTCTTTGATAAAAATACTAACTGGTTTTCCATCTGCATTACCAATAATCCTATTTCTCAAATTATAATTACTCCTTGTTTGAGTAACCATGTATGCATTGATTTGTGCAATCTCTTCATCTGAAGATATTCTTAACACAATAGGCTCCTTACCCTGGCAGTACTACACCTTATGTCATCAATATCTTCTTGTTTATCATCAGATGGAACCATATCTTGATTTTTTAGTTTCGTCATCAGATTCTTCTTCACCCCTCAAGTGTGAAAATGTCATTGCTCAAACACTATCATCATTACAAATCATCTTCCTCCTCCCCTTCTTTTTGTGTTTCATTTGCAGATATATTCAAGGCAACATAACAATCAACAGGATTGTGTGGGGATTGACAAGCTATACACCATGAAACATCATCACATACATTAATAGAGCTTATTTTTACAAGATCAGGAGTCTTATCATCAAGCTTGTCTTTCCTTTGTGGGAGAATAGGCTTCCCATCCTTCCAATGGGTGGTATATGGGTAATTTTTTATTCTTGGTTACTGATTAAAATTGCTAGTGAATGACCTATCATTTCTTGGAACCCTGTTATTCCTATTTTCTCCAGGATTCAAATCTTTTATGGAATTTAGAATCTACTTCATATTAACTTGATCTTTAGGTTTCACATTAGAAGGCCTATATAATTCTTTTCTAGTAGGCTTCCATTCCTCCCTTCTACCCAATTTTATTGATATTGTTCTATTAGTCTCAATGTTAATAGTTGTCTTATAAGCTTCTCAGATATTTCAAGGATTCTTGTCTCTAAGAAGGCATCCCATTTTAGAATCAAAAGCATTTAGATAGATGGAAAAACAAACCTTATCATCAAGCCTCATAACTTGGAAACGTTTATGCATTGCCCTTTGAAATCTTATGTTGAATTCAAAACATAGTCATTTTGATTCTTCTTGATATTATTGAACTCATTCAACATGAATCCCTCATTTTTCTTTTCACCATATTGCTCCTTAAAGAAATCTTTTAGTTCATCCATAGACCCCACAGAATTATAAGGTGACCCTCTAAACCAATCCCTAACATCCTCAACTAGAGACTGAATAAAAAATTTCATCAATACATCCTCATGTACAATCGTGTGGTCATCCATCATATCAATAAACTTATTTAAATTCTCCTTAGAAGTAATGACATTATTTCCAGAAAATTTTTGAAGTCTTTCTAATTTCATTTGGAACCACATTAGGATAACCAGGAATACCAAGAAAAGAAAATTTTGAAATGGATTATCAGTCTAAGAAGTAGATGCCATGGCATTTTATGTTATGGCTACCTCAGCACCAGCATGAGAAGGCCTAGTAGATTTTCTAAGAAAATCAACCTTCTTTTTCATCTCTAAAGCAACAGATTCCAATTTTTCTTTCTCAAGCTCTTTAGCTATAATATCTTTCTCCATTCTATCCCTCTCAATATCAGTGTCCAATTTAGACATTGGATCCACTAGAACCTTATGGCTCATAGGTTCATTTATTTGAATACCTTTCATCCTCTGCTTTCCCTTATTCTTGAGGTCTTGAGTAAATAAAATTTGGTGTATGACAGGTTCCTCTTCAACCCTCTCAGGTTCTTCAACATAGTTCATTGCCTCCAGGGTTAGAAATTGCCTCTTCATTTTTTCAACCCTAATATGATATTGTCTTATCTTATTTTCTCTTTCCTTTTCTTGTGTGATGGCAATTTTCTTCTAGATTATCCTATCCAAATCATAAATTTATTCAGTCATACTTTTCAAATTTGGGAGAGTAGTGTTAGATTCTGAAACCTCTCCCTCATTAGGAGAATAATAATCTCCATATGCACACAATCCCAATTCTATAGCCTCTTCATATTCTGATGCATTTACTTCATGGCTACGTTGGATTGGCTCTTCTACTCTGGTGTTCTCCTCTTGTCTCTCATTTTGAGGGACACTTCTATTATTCTTTCCTTTCCTTAGCTGATCATCTTTAGAAGTAGTTGGAAGCTCATCTTCCAATTTTTCTTCAAGATGTCTTCTCACCCAAGATCTGGTATTCCTATTACTCATATTGATAAAGTGTGTATAAAATAATATTTTTTACTTAGCACTACTACAGATGTTTCTCAAAGTCGCCACCCAAAAAAAATTGGTAAAATACAACACTAACCTATATGAATACTACAATAAGGGAGCTCACCAAGAAAAGGAAAATAACAAGGGGCTAAACAAGAGTAACTCTATGCTTCCAATGATCAACTTACTGGTCATTTATGACAATATACTCCATCATCCCCAGTAGAGTCTCCATTTAGTTAGTGTTTAAAAAAATTTATGATTTGAAAGCTACCAATATACCTTAGACTGATTTTGAAGAATGGTTAGTTCCAAATATGGTATTATCATAAGGTAACTAGACCAACTATAGGGACAAGAATTCCCTCCACACTTTTGGCTCTACAAAACCAAGGCGGGTACACCTAATCTAGATAGATATTCAACTCTTCACAACTCATTATAACTCTATATGTAAACCACAAATAACAATACGAAAGTACTAATTGTTAACCACACATTCATTGACTATCCATTACCATTAAGGACATATAAACAACAACCACAAAATATAAAGAACCTGGAAATGGTTTTGATTTAAAAATTTTAGAATATAGCCAAACTCAATCAAACTTATATCACTATAAAATGTACTAGTTCTTGGTTAGTGCCTTATCCATTGGGAAATATCTCGATGCAAATACTAAAAACTAAAACTAGCCTACTGTCAAAGATTCATATCCATAAACACAAGTAACCCAGACCGTACACTACTTATAAGATCCTTATGTAGACAAACCAAAAGAGCCTATGTTATATCCAAATCATTTAATTTGATCCTAGATAAAATCTAAGGACTAACAACTTATTCATAAATAAACTATATGCAATGAGTTAGAAAACTCACAACTCTAAACACCAAGGAGAGACTTAAATCTGAGAAAGCTTATATTAAGTATGATGAATCAAGTTTATGTATTAATCTAATTGAGGAAAAATTCCCTTCAATAATATGCAAAATATCTAAAACTTTATGTTCTATTTTGATACAATCTAAAAACAAATTTTCCATATCCCTGACTGGGAACAAGTATGAAGCCTAATGCTTTCCTCTACTTCCCCAATTCCCCAGCTCCTACTAAATTACAAAGAAATAACTAAGTTACAAAGAAATAACTCATCCAACCACCAAAATTCTCTCCCATCAAGTTGAAACCTTTTTTCCTTCACTCATTTTGTGTACCATCTGAGATGCAGTCGCCAATCACCTAGGGATGTTGGAGAACAGTTCTCTATTGAAGGAATAATGGAATAAAATAGCTTGTTTTAATTCATCTGGGGCATGTTTTTCCTAATAAGAATGTTGGAAATATATAATTTTCCCAGTGACTAAGAGGGGGGTGAATCAGGAACCAATTAAACTTAATCCTTTTGATCCATAATTAGATCAACTTCTTTGTTTGCATGCATAGAACTTGAAAGTAAAGAATCATATACAACACTTAACATAATATTTGGTTACCCAGAAACCTTCCAAAAGAAATAAAAACTGGGGTGGGGATGATACCCACAAGATTTATTACTACAATATAAATTTAACATGTTAGAGCTTACAATGACCAATTATGATGGTCTGCCCTGTTAGGAGCATAGAAAGGACTGTTAGGTCCACCTTGTTAAAGGATTTTGTACAATACAATAAGTAATGCAACTCTGTTAAGAGATTTAGAGAAAGGATAGTTAGGTCCACCTTGTTAAAGTATTGTTTTAATCCACCTGTGAGAATGAACCAGTTGATGATATGCTCTATGCAACTATGATTGCTTAATGAGATCCTTATGAATATAACTAATCACCTAAATGTGATAGATGAGACTCTACTGTCCTGAATACTTCTTCTCTTTAATCAAACTATCATTTACATGTCTTACACTTATACATATACATACATTTAATTTCATACATCCATCTTTGGATAAAACAAACTATCTTACATATATATCTTATCCAAACAAATAACTCTACAAGTCGGCTTGCAATAAACAAAATAATATTTAACAATATAAGCAAGGTCGGCTTCAAACTGTCACTCGGGTCTAGAAGTCTACTCGGGTGATAAACTATCACTCAGGAAATACTACAAATCACTTGGGTGATACTCATCACTCGGGTGATGTAGATCACTCGAGCAGTGCTGATCACTCAGGAAACACTGATCACTCGGGACTAGTATAATGCTTGTTGGCTCAGTCAACACTAGATGAATAAGTGTTTTGACACTAATTGACAATATGTCTTTCCATAAGGTCTATAATCTCCCCCTTTGGCATTAGTGACAAAAACACTTATCATTGAATTTTGTATTTGATATGTCAAAACTCCCCCTTACTATCTGCTCAGGTTTTGACACTGCTTCTGCTGCTCGGGTCCAACTGACTCTGTTTTTGTGTTTTTCAAAAAAAAAAATTGTATAGTATATTTTCTTCATTGTTCCACTGTACATGTGTTTCCTCAATGATATTTCCCCTTTATTAAAATATAATGATATTTCCCCCTTGCTTTTGAAAAAAATGCCAACAGTGATATTTACAAGGTTATTCCAAAGTAGGATAGGAAATCACTATTTACCTTCAAAATATGAGACAAAGTGTTGTCCCAATTATCCTATAGCACCTTTATGATGTGAAATTCAATTTGTAGCTCTACAGACAACTCTATCATTATCTTTGCAACTGAGAAATTGTTGTCATGAATGAGTGTCTTTTCATGTGTGAGGTGTTTCTATATTCCATCCATGTGTGGTAGGAGTTGTCTTTGTATAGCTTTAAGTGACTCTCTAGTTCTAGCTTCTTCTCTAACCAATTCAGCCTGTAGATCATTAAGATAATTGATCTTCATGAAGTGAGTTGAGCTAGTGCTCGGGTCAGGTCCTAATTGCCTTGCACTTTCCTTCATGTCTGCATCAATCTTCACTATCTTATTCTAGATCTCCATAGTAAAGTCAGAGGTGTCACTTAACTTTACAAACAGTGCTACCACATTGGTCACCGTGGTTTCTAGAGTGTTGATGATATTGGTAAGTTGCACCTAGTCAATTACAATCTTCTTTGCAATGTTTTCTAGAACCTTGTTCTCAAAAAAAAATTATGCTTTCTCAAGTAACTTCTCTTGACCATCCATATCCATGTTGAACTTGTGGACAATGTCAAAAATTTGGTCCATTATTGAGTCACTCTCATTGACTTCAATCTAGAATGCATCTACAAATATGCCTTTGACATCTTCAAGTACTTTATTCCTTTGCCTTTCCTTTCAGAGCTTCTATTGTGTAGCTATTTTCTTCCAAAGTTCTCCTAAAATATCCAATTGCTCTACAGATAAGCTAGATTGATCCCAATTTGGAATCACATTTTCTTCATCAAGATCTATCTCATCAGTATTTACTACTTTTTCTTTTCCTTTTGTCTTAGGACTTGGTGAAGGAACAATTTCTTTACCTTTACCTTCCTCATCCTTTTCCTCAGTATTCAATCCAATTAGGTCATTGACCTTTATAGTACCAATTGCTGAAACAATGTTAACTGATGATTCAATACTGGAAGTAGAAATATCTACCTTGTCTTTCTGCGACTCAAGTATGCTTGGCTCAGTAGTAAGTGGAGCCTGTTGCTCGGTTTCTATTTGTTCAAATGTGGATTTTTCAACCTTGTCCTTGCTCAAAATTACTATATTCTATATAGGAGATTGGGGTAATGATGCCATTACCTCTACTGTAATTTTCTCAGCATTGGACTGTTCAATAGTCTATACCTCAGGTAATGTATTATCATTTTCATTTTTTGGAGGGTCTGTACATGGTATTTTTGCCTTAACATTGTCTTCTTTTATATCAAATATTGATTTCCATACTAATGTGGCACATTGAACTACATCTTCTATGTTTTTGTTCAATATTTGGAATGCCCTGAATCTGGGGGTGTGATTATTTTGATATTTACTCAAGGCCTCTTTTACTTCTTTTCCATTCATTGCAGGCATGACTTGCTTCAATGTTTGTTCCCTTATGTCCTTTTAAGTTTGGAGTGCATTATTCCAAGGAATAGAGACTGCCTTGAATAGGTCTTCATTCATATGACTATTTATCTCAGAGGGGTCATATTTCCATTTTTCCATCTTCTCCACTACTGCTTCTTCAATCATCTTCTTTTCTTCCTTAGTCCTAGAAGCATAATTTAGTGACTTCAAATAACTCATACCTCTTCCTTCTTTTATTTCTTCAATTTTCTAATCAAGTGAGGGTGGTGGTTTCAAGAAAACCACAGCATCAGCTTCATCATCATCCTCATCTTTACCCAATACAATTTTTCTCCTTGATCTCCTTATGGTGATAACAAGGGTAGTGCTTTTTTCCTTTTTTTGCCTGGGTGCTTCCTTCCTCTTCTTTTGAGGAGGTTCAATATCAGTCTCTTCCTTTTCTTCCTCATATTCAACATCCTATATTTTAACTATATCCTCTTTAATCTCAAAGATGTCAGGATAGTTGGAGGTCTTGCCATACTTCTTCTTAAATGTATCAAGCCTCTTCTTTCCTCTTTTCAAAATCTCAAGAATCTCAATCTCCAAAGATATCCTACTCTTAGCTTCTTCATATGTTCCAAAGTAGGGTGCTTTTGGATTGGCAGGTTCATTTACAAGATCCTCTATGATGTCTCTTGTGTCATCTATGTTGACTTCATATGACATGGGCTTTACCCATGTAACCCTAGGCTTTACTGCTTATATATAAACCTTATCACAATCAACTAAGAAATATATTTCATCTTTGTAATCTTCAACTAGTTGTTTAGGAATTTTGTACCTACTCTGCATCTTCTGTTTGAAATTCTCAAAGCATCCATCCATAATGTTATCAAATTTATCTCCTAACTTAGCTATGAATTCATTAATCTAATGTATTATTCATCTATACTTCTTCCATGCTAGTGTACCCTTGTAGGGAAAGAACTTCTCAATCTAAAAGAGTATGCAGATTAGAAGAGAACCAAACTTACATGAATTGGTCTTGGATACTTGGATGCTTTCCATATTCTTGCTCAACTGGATGAGCTACAATTTTGCTAGGTTGAATACCAGATTCTTCTTCACCACTTTGTATGCTAGGTCAATAGCTTCACATGGAACACTTTTAGGTCTTCTCAAACTGTATATCTTGTGGGCTATAACATGAATTCCAAACTTCAATTCCATATCAGTTACTCCATTAAGTCTCATGCCTTTGTCATCCCACTCAACAAGAGTTAACTCAGCTAGGTCATCCCGGGTTATGGTTTTAGTAGCTTTTGGCTTTTCTAGCATAGGAAACCAAGTGACACGGTGTATTATTTTCTTCATGATCTTCATAGGATGTTTCAACCATAGGTGCATGTCGTGGACATGGCTAAGAACATATCTCATCCACTTTATCTGGAAATTCCTTAGCATGTGCATGATGTTTGTCAAACCCTTGGTTTCAATGTGCTTATTCTCAAGCTTCAAACTCCCATCTATACATAATGCATCATATGTTTTATTCATCTCAATGGTTCCAAGCTCCTATATGTTGTAATGATAGAATCTTTGGATTTCGTTAACCAGTAACACTTTTGGAGGAATTAGGGAATGAGCTCCCATCTAGTTAGGGAATGAGCTCCCATCTAGTCTATCTCCTCTGCAATTGCTGGATGAAGCTTAAATACTGGAGGATCACAAATTGCACTTCTCACCAATATCATAGAACCTTTCTTGACCTTTCTGCTAGAATTGGATGCCATATTTTTCAGACAAAATGATAAAACTTTTCTTTTAATCACAAATTCACACCAAATTTCTAAGGGCTCTGAATCGATCTATAAACTGAAAACTTTGTAAGCAATAACCTTTATAATCCTTCATTTATAAGATATTTTCAACCATTAGAGTATTTCATTAAATGATCTGTACATAGTAGCTGGCATGTCTTGGGTGTTTCTCCAAGATTCACTCGGAAGCTCGGGTGAAACTGACTTCCCAATTATCAATACTACCTGACTCAACTTGGTTAAGCTAGAGTAGCTTGGGTGTTACTAACATTCTAACTCGGGTAGAACTATAATATGTCCTCATGCATCAATATGTAGATTTGGACTTGCTATCTTATTTGGAGCTGATGTATGATGGCTTGTATTGCACAGTTCCAGTCATCTCCTTACATTCCTATTTTGTAATGGTAGATCCATCCAGCTCACTTTTTTTGGTGTCATTAGATCCTTCATTGCTTTGATCTGAATTATCAGGAGACTTCCTTACCCATTTTTGACTCATCTGAGATCTGGTTTTAGAGACTTTAGCTTTTCCATTCTTAAAACCAGTATCAAATTTTACTCTATTCATACAATTCTTGCTTAGTTGACCGAGTTACTTGCACACATAACATCTCTTAGTAGGATCCCTTTTTTTGAAGTGAGCCTTCATTCAATTTGTACCAATGTGCCTATATTCACCACAATGACAACATATGTACCATGTGTTGTAATCCCAACCAAAAATTTCCTTAGCTAATTGTTCAGTAGGATTCCACTTCTTAGTTCTGCACTCGGAAGATCTATGACCTTGTTTGTTACATTTGTAGCATTTTCCTTCAAACTTAGGTTTCTCTTTGCATTCAATTTCTCTATGTCCATGTTTTTTACAACTGTAGCATTTACCATTAAATTTTGACTTTCCATTGCTCCAACATTGATTTGATGTATTCCCTAACTTACCATAATGATTGCATGTACGCTTGTTGTTCTTTTGAGCTCCTTGTTGTCAGGATTCACCTTGTTCAGTATAACCTAATCTAGTTCATCTGTGATGTTTGAATTCTATTTCCTGATCCATGCTAGCTTTTGAATTCATCATACTTTCATTTTTTTTCTTTTCAGCATTGATATCATTCTACAGTCTATCATTTTATGTCCTTAGATTGACAACTTCTTGTGTTGCATTATTGAGTTGACTTACCAAATTAGCTGGCTGAAGTGACAAGTGTTGGATTTAATTTTATTTTTACTCTAATCTTGTACTCAGTAGCATTTTATCTTCTTGTGCTATATTTCTATCATCTTCTTCTTTGTTCTTTAGTTCCATGACTTCACATATTCTAATTGAATGAATTTCCTGTTCTCTTTCAGCTTTCTGACTTCTTCATGTAAAGTGAGATTCTTTGTAAGTAAGTCTTCAATGGTTGCATCAGATTCTTCAGAACTTTTGTCCTTGCAAAAGTCTTCAATTCTTTCTTCTATATATTTCTTGTCATTCATCTTCATTTCTAATTCTTTTCTTCTTTTCAGGGAAAGAGAGAGCTGCTCCTTAAGTTTCATGATATGGTCCATGGCCACTTTAAGATATGTCTTTTCATTCTCAGTGGATTTCTCCAGTCTGTATATTTCCATAGCCTCTGATATTTTCTCAAGTTGTTAAACTTCTGATAATAGAACCAACACTCTGATACCAATTGTTGGAAATATATGATGTGATCAGTGAATGAAAGGGGGGGGTGAATTGCAAACCAAAAAAACTTAATCCTTTTAATCTACAATTAGATTAACTTCTTTTTTTGTATGCATAGAACTTGAAAGTAAAGAATCATACACAATATTTGGTTACCCAAAAACCTTCCAAAATAAAGTAAAATTGGGGTGGCGATGATACCCACAAGATTTAGTATTGCAGTATAAATTTAGCATGTTAGAGCTTACAATGACCACTTATGATGGTTTTTCTTGTTGGGAGCATAGAAAGGACTGTTAGGTCCACCTTGTTAAAGGATTTTGTACAATACAATAAGTAATGCAACTCTATTAAGAGATTTAGAGAAAGGACTGTTAGGTCCACCTTGTTAAAGGATTTTTCTGATCCACCTGTGAGAATGAACCAGTTGATGATGTGCTTTGTGAAACTATGATTGTTGAATGAGATCCTTCTGAATATAACTGATCACCTCAATGTGATAGATGAGACTCTACTGTCTTGAATACTTCTGCTCTTTAATCAAAAATCCATTTGCATGTCTTACACTTATAGATATACATACATTTAATTTCACACATCCATCTTTGGATAAAACAAAATATCTTACATATATATCTTATCCAAACAAATAACTCTACAAGTCGGCTTGCAATAAACAAAATGATATTTAACAATATATGCAAGGTTGGCTTCAAACTATCACTCAGGTCTAGAAGTCTACTCAGGTGATAAATTGTCACTTGGGTGATACTACAAATCACTTGGGTCATACTGATCACTCGGGTGATGTTGGTCACTCGAGCAATGATGATCACTCAGGCAACACTGATCACTTGGGACTAGCATAATGCTTGCTGACTCAGTCGACAGTAGATGACTAAGTGTTTTGACACTAATTGACAATATGTCTTTCCATAAGGTCTACTAAGAAATCTAATTTCCAACCACCAAGACTTGGAAGAAAATTCAACATTAATGCAAAGGAGACAGGGTGTCGTCTAAGGGTTACGTAAGATTCGTAAATCTTATCAGAAACCCTAAAGCATCACTAGTCGACAAAAAATGAAACCATAGTCATTAATTATTTATCCTCTCAGCACCCCATTAATCATAAATACAACCCATAAGATCATATTGATCATTTATCACCTCTGCAACCTAGAAAGCAACACCACCGCTTGAAAACCCTGATGGAAACATTTAAAAAATTTAAAAATCTGATTCCAACAGCTACAGGTGGCGCAGAATATACCATCAACAGCTTAAATTGAATCCATCATTCAACTTTAAAACATGGTCATCGATCTTTTTTAAATACCTAGGAGCCACAACCTGATCTGGACACGCGTCATTCTTTCCTGATACCTCAAATAATATCTCCTGTGAAACTTTCCTTTGAGGCAACACGCCAACCATGAGATTAAAAAAAATCTATCTAATCCTTATCCTTCTTTTCAACACTGACCTGGATGTGAGATGTGATGTGGTGGACGGTCATGATTCCTCAATAAATATCCCTCTGGCATCTTTCCTTTAAGGCACTGCAACATCTATCAGATCAAACTCAACTTGATCTTCCTTTAACCATGCCTTAGCTCTAGCCACTTTACATGTGTTGCATAGTCATGAACCCATGATGGATATAAATCATGCAACTCTTGATCAAGGCTTTACACCCACTATCCAATCAACTTTGATCTGACCATAGATTAACTTTACCTTTATCTCTAGGTAGGACATGTGGCAGACGGTCGCAATGCCTTGATCAGTAACCACCGATCAAATTTCCTTCACGGGATAGTGTAAACTATTAGATCATCTCTGATCTAACCATGCATTATGTTACCTTTAACTCAACTTAGGCCCACACTTTGCATGTGTCTTCTTCTTGCAATGTGACAAAGGTTAAAAAACTTGCATCATCAGTTAGTGGGAAAGCACCAACCGCTGGATCAAATGGAATCTGACAATGCAAAAAAATTTCCGCTAGCTTTGAAGAACGTTGATCTCATGATGTCAGAATGGACAGATGGCACCATAGCATGATGCCTTGATGATTAAACTGAGTACATCTTCCATCTGAGGGATAGCGACAACTATTGGATTGATCTATACCTACTCAAAAAATGTGTTAAATAAAACCCACGCGGACTTAGGACTTAAGACTTAGAATAAAATAAAACATAGACCTTGCGCATGACTTAGGAAATATTAAAGTGATGGCCCTGCCCGATGACAACTTAAACCCATGGACTTAAGTGACATCAAAAAGGTAATGACACTTTATAACATGCCAAATGGTTTAGGTTTTTTTTCAAGAAGGAAATAAAACCTTAAGGACCAGAGACCTAAAGCATAGAGAACTAGGCCTAAACACCATGAAAACATGAGAAATACTTCATAAAATTTTGACAGTGCTAACAAACTATTTAGAAGACATTGTTTCCTTATAAAATTGTATTTTATAAGTGATCCATTCATGTGTTATACATTCAAGTTGATATGATCCGTACTCTCAAAAATATGACTTCTAAATATAGCATGTCATTTACCTATATGTTCCATTGTTTATAACAGACAGTGTATAATAAAGTATTGTTGATGTCCCCTTCCTCTATGATACATGGTTGTTCTTTGAAAAAATCAATCACTGTTGTTACTCATTAAGACTTGTTCTATCCCAACCAGTACCTTACTATTATGAAACAACTTACAATTCAATTTCATTAATTGTCACAAGGAAATCTACATTTATGCTTTCAGAGCATCTTGATGACTATCTTATTCTTTCAGTGTATTGTTGCACCTCCGTGAAAATACTCATTGCAAAAATATTCTTGTTCTACTGTACCTTTTCCTTAAACAATCACGGCTTCTTCCTTTATGTTCAACCCCATGGCTTCTTCAACATTAGATCTATACCTTTTTATTATAAAGGCACTACATATCAACTTCACTTTGATGTCCTAAAACCTGATAAGTTGATTATGTTTTTGCAATTATTATTTTTTTTTTATCAAGAAGGTATTAAATAGAATTTACCACACCTTTCAGTCACTCTTCTTGCTTATAAATTGTGACTTGATCACTTCTTAATGATTAATGCCTTGTTCATTTATGTTTATGTTCTTCAATTTGTTGTTCTTGTCTTGTTAACAACGATGTATGTTCTCCTCCTCTCAGAAAGGCATATCTCCTCTTTCATCTTAAAAATCAGAAATAATAATGAACAAAAGGTTTCATTCTAAAATATTAACGTCCATTTTATGCTTCAATTATCCTTTGACATAGGTCTACAATCTTGATATCAAACTAGAAGGTTTCATATTTTGAGAATATGTCCCTTAATAGTTGACTTGTCTTCACTCCTATATCTACACATGAAAATAAACTTGTCATCAAAAATCATGTGACTTATCCAACTTATTTTATACCTTTGATAGCTCTATGTATCCATGTTATTAGAATATGCTTGTCTGGCAGTCAATTCATAGAGATAGTATTTAGATTTGTCATTGCTTATTCATTATCTTTGAAGGTACACTGAGGACTTGGGACCACTTCAACCATTTGATCTTGATTCAATCACAACCCACCATTAACAGGAAATGATAGATCTTAATCCTGTCTCTAGTCTTGACATCCATTTTCTTGTATATCTCATTATGCATTGTTTTATGAGTTGTCCCATGTCTTGTGTGGGTTTTGATCTATATGTTCTTTTTCTAATGAAATGCAAGAAACTTTCTTGAAAATGTACTTGTAACTTATCTTGTACTTTCAATTGCACATTATTCTTTGTAATAAGATATGACACACTTGTAAAGCATTTTTGCATCATAAATGTGAAGCTCTTTTTATCTACAAATCAGTTTTCTATTGTGCCTTACTAGTACACTTATATTCTTTCAAAATAGTACATTACATGATGATTTGAATAGTTTCCTTAGGCAAGGTAACATAATTAAATGAACCCTTTACTTTAAATGAACCAACACTGGATCAACTCTACCAATTTGAGTTGTGTCTAAAAATCTTTAACAATTACCTTGGGTGATTCGGGTATGTGTGTCTCGAGTAACCTTGACTCAAACCATGAGTATCATGCTAAGGTTTGTCATTGTTTGATTAAATTTGTTAATCATATGGGGTTTTTACTCGACTCTTGTGAATTCATCTTGTGTACTAATTATTTTATACTCTATTTAGAAGAGTTTACCTTGAGTAAAGATTATGTATTGATACACTAAAAAGGAATAGATAAAACATGTAACACAAAGACTATAGTATTTCTGATTTGTTAAGCAGAGATATACACTTCATTTTGTCATTGAAGATTAATATTTTTTAATAAAGACAAACATATATTCATAAGTTGCAATCGATTTTTAGACACGTGAGTAAATATTAGAGACAATTGTGGCAAGTTGTAAATTAGTTTGAGATGACAGTTCTACTTTGGTTCATCAGTTTGACATATTATATGTACATGATATTAAGGATATCAAAATTATATATATATATATATATATATATATATATATATATATATATATATAGAGAGAGAGAGAGAGAGATTTTCATGAAACATCTATTATTTATCGTGCATAATAATTTAATAATCAAAATTATCTAGTTAAGAATATTGTCATATGTGTTTGATATGATGCATTGTTTAATACAAAATGCATACCATATCCAAGAATGAATTATATTGAATTAGGATTTCTATTATGATTCAGGTAGTCTGACTCTGTATAAATCAGATATTGTAAAAGTGAGGCATTGTAAGTCCAGTGAGGCATTGTACGTCCAGAAAGTTGTTAATAAGGCCAATGAGGCATTTATGTTAGTGAGATACATATATTAGCCAGTGAGGCATATTTTTCAATGAGATAACACATCCAGTGAGGTATTTATCAAAAGCATTTTTAATTGAGTGAGGCATTTCTAGTGGTTTTAGTCCCCAAGAGGGTTTCCACTCAGGACATATCTTGTGTTATGTTTTTATTGTTATCTTGGATGCATTTTTCTCTCATGTTAATGTGTTGATTATGTATCATACATTATTTAAGTTCATTTTATTTGCATTGATACCCATTCATTATAGATGATCATGTTGAGTTGATAAAAAAATTTCTTAAAGTATTCACATTTTTTATATTATAAAAAATTATCTAAGATCTTGTGAAAATGATATACCACTAATTCATCCCCTCCCCCTCTTAGTGGTATTATACTCCAACAATTGGTATCATAGCCAAACCATTGAAAAAAAGCCTAGGGATTTCCTAGTATTGGAGTACCTATCATGGCTAAATAGTAAAATTGTTAAATGATTCAAGGGATATGCTCTGTACTTTGATTATTATGCTTCAAGGAATTGTTTGCTACAACATTATATTTTTTGTTGTGTATGAGGAAATCTTCACCTGTTGGGAGGAGTCTCAAACATGAAAACATTAGTGGGTTAGCACATACAAAAATTTAAAATATGAAATGAGCAAGAACCAACAAAGAAAGAAACATAACATCGGATTGAGCTACTAATAAGTTGCACCCTATTAAGACTTATTAGATTTGCTCTTTAAATAGAATGTGGGTGTGCTCTCCCAACACAAAATATGAATCCCACTTGATGATGGATGATTTGATATAAAAATGCAAGCTATTTGAGATGAATGTGAAGAACTCAAAAACAAAGTATGAAGAACTTTGCCCCAATCTTCCACAAAAGATGAAAATGCAAAAGCTAAGCTAAGATTGACTGCAAGATCAAAACAAAGATTAAGATTCATTTTATATTCCTAACATGTGAAATATAAGTGCTTAAGATTGAAATGAGCTAAAAACATGAAAAAATGCAAATTATAGAGCTATGTTAGAATGATAAGAATGCATAAAGACAATGCATGATTTTCTCTTGGAAAGGGTCCTATTCATAGATGTTTAGGGCTAGGATGAGGGCTTGAATGAAGTGGCACCTATGTGGCATCCACATAGAAGCCACATAAGGGAAACATAAGCTTAGAGGAGAGGTCAAATTGAGTATTAAATGCTTTGTGAGGCTCAAGGTTTCTCACACATGTGTGAACAACCTTGGAGAAAGGAGTGGGGACAAGGTTGTAAGAGCATTTAAGAGGGTTGGGTGGCTTTCTTGGGAAGAGTTTCTCACACATGTGTGAGCACTCCATTAGGGACTAAAAAGGTTAGGAATCACCTTTTAAGTAGGATTAGTGGGTGATTAAGTGGAAAGTAGGTTTATTAAGAGGGATGCCTAGGTAGGGTAGGGTAGGAGTAGAGTAGGCTTAGGGTAGGCTTCTAGATTGGATTAATAGGTCTTTAGGCTAGGCTTAGATTAATTGTTCAAATTAGATTTGAATTAATCATAGTTTATAAGATTTAAGAGGGTGAGGGATTTTTAATGAATATGAATTTATTAAAAGGGGTTTTGTGAGGAAATGTATTTAAATAAAATATAATAGGATAGTATTTAGATTGTATGTAAATACTAAGGATGAAACTATTTAATTAATTAATTTAAATAGTTAGATGAATATAAGATAATTAATAATTAAATTATTATTTTTGGACATCTATATATTTCCCCTCTTTGACATGGCGTTGCAAGTAGAGTTGCATCAAAGACAAGAAAATGAGTTTCCCCTAAAGAAGTTGGGTTTCTAGGATTCATGTCGAATCGACGACGGTCTGAAGATGTGCCCACTCGAGAAAAGAGCACAATAAGGGAAGCGTTGTGGGATTTTCTCAAAACAAAATGACACAAGAAGAGGAAGGGGGAGGGAGCAGGGATAAGGGGAGATAAGTGAATAAGTAGGAGCCTTCCATAATAAACTATGTAAGCATGAATATAAATGCAATGATGAGCGTAAATGCAGCTAACCAGACTTGGGGACCATTTGTGTTAATGTTAGAGAGCACACCTGAGTTTAATATAGAAATGCTAGAGCTTTTCCAAGGTTACTAGGAGCACAAGGCCTTGTCACCAATGTTGCATAAGACTAACACAATAGGTACGCAAGGATTTCCCTAGCATCACACATGAGTCTCAAGAGATTCAAGCAGGAAATGATGCTAAAGAACCCATAAACACACATGCATAAAGAAAAATATCAAGACCTTTCCCCCAGTTAAACCATTTACAACACACCATGATATAAAGGATCATGGTGACCATGAGGAGGTAAAACAAGGAATCTCAAGAGATAAACAAAGATCCAAAAGTACCAAAGAAACAACAAGTATCTCATGTACCTTTTTCCACAGGGAGGATGATGGTTTGATGATTGATTTGATTGGCCTGATGTGAGGAAGGATACATCCTGCAAAGACCGATGATTGATTATTAAACAAGGATTCCCTATGAAAAGAGACAAGTAGGACACTCAACCCTCAATGGGACTAAGGGATGATTGTTGAAGTGGTAGCTGGATAGGGACAATGGCCAAGATGACACAAGGACTAACTGAAAAAAAGGATGGGATCTAAAGGCACATATGTACAAATGAGCCTAGGTGGATACACAAATTATGCTATGTATAGGACACTAATTACAAGATGTAGAAGGACTTTGAGATGTTGGATGAGATGATGGGATGCAAAGGTGTTGCTCTAGTCAAGATAAAAAGTTAAGATGGATGGATGGTGGATGGGGTATTCTTGATGTGGGAATGATGTACTTGAAGAAACATAGGGATTATGAAGGATGCATCCCAATGATGATGAGATTATTTAAATGCTTCCAATAAGGATAGGAACAAGACAAAGGGTGTGATTGGATGGGATGATTGATGTTTGATTTGGGGATAGCTAGAGGAGATGGATAGGATTTGTAGGTAATGGTAGATTGTGTAGAGCACAGTTGGGTGGGATTAGAATGAATAGTATGTGATTAGATGATGAAGGAGGAACTTGATTGGATAAAATGAGATCGGAGGATAAGATGGATTGAAATATGATGGAAGAAAGAGAAATGGAGGTGATTATAAGATAAATTGATTCAATATGAAAGGATTGGATGCATTGATAGAATGGATTGGGACCAATGACAAGGGAGAACCAAGGAATGGAATAGGAAAAGGTGATGGAGAGATTTTATGGGTGGAAGGTAGAGGAATGGAATGGATGGATAGGTGCTGATAGGATATGGGGGATGAAAGGATGAGAAAATTTGGATGAGGCTCCAAGAACTATGTAAAAAAAAGTTAAATGTCCCACACTAAAGGTACGAGAATGGAGGATGGAAAGATGGTGGATAAAGGTAGCCTAGATTTGGATACGAATGAAAAGGGATATATTGGGTGATGGAAATATGGAGGAGATAATGGAGGGATTTGGGGATAGAGGTATTAAGAGATAAGGATTGATATATGGAAGGATTTTGGTAAAGGAATGGAGGGAGATTTGGGAGATGAAAGGATGGGGGAAGAGGAGCTGCAAATGAAACATTGGGAGATGGAAATATGGACGTGAGAAGGTCTCCAAGGAATACGTCACCAAGGAACAAGATGTCCCCACTTAGGATAGTGAATGCATGGGGAGGCATTAGGAGGGGTATGATAGGATGGTAGAATAAAGAGAGGACGAGGGAGGTTGATGGAATCTAGGATGATGGGTGGATGAGGTAGACAGATAGAAGCTAATATAATGGGTGGATGAGGTTGAAAAATGGAGGTGGTGGATTATATGGAAGGAAGGATGCGTAAATAAAGAATAGGCCTATGAAAATTGTGATGGGGAAACAAATGTCAATAGGTGCCCAAAAGCATGTATACATGGTGGCCTTTATTTTTATTTCTTATTTTATCAAGATCCAAAGGAGGATAGAGGAGGTGAAAGGGATAAGATATGATAGGTATGGTAGAAAGTGAGATGGGGAAGTTATGGATGGTGGATATAAGCGCTTGGCCCCAAGTGTGGAGAGAAATTGGATGGAGGGATTACGCATGATGCCTATTTTCTAGGTTTTCATCATGGTACTTGTCCAAGGCGCATGTTTGCCAAATTTTCACCATTGGATGCTTATTTCTCTTTATGTTGTTTATTTTTTTTAAACTTTTTGGAGGGGAGTTAATGGATGGAATGATAAGGAGGAGATGGAGAAATCAAAGGACTCAAGCATCAAGTTTTGTATCAAGGTAGTAGGAGCCCATTTTAGAGTGATCAATGTATGTTGGTATAACCTTATTAAGAGGGATGTGTGGCTTATGAAAAGGCACATATGAGATGGTTATAATGGGGATACATGTGGGATAAGGGACATGGAGGGAGGAGGTGTTTGGATGAAATGATGGAAAATGAGTGTGATATGGGGATGTTTTCAAGACCAACATTGGCACATGTTGTGAAGAGCATAGAAGGAGTGGATGGGAAGTGGGTGGTACACATGTATATGATGGAGGAGATATGGTAGGGATTTTCAGGACATAGAGACCCAGAATAGATTTAGGAGATGGCAGAGAGGAATGCTTAGCTAGAGGATTAAAAACTTTGGATTCCATTGTGGATTTTTCTTCTAGATGCATTTCATCTTTTTGTTTTGGGATCCACATAGTTTTTTCTTTTTGTTTGGTGGGCTTTTGTGGCCTTTGGGATGTGGTGCATTTTTTTATTGGATTTTTCTTTGCTTGAGCATGTATCTTGGAGTGGACATGGAAATCTTTATATCTTTGTCAATATTTAGCTTTATGAATTTGTGATTTGGCATCCAAATTACAGCGAGTAGCATTAGAAGGAATATGAGAAATGGCATGGGATGGAGGAAATAAGGATGGAGTGATGGAGGGAGGATGGTGGATGGGGCATGTGGGTATGTGCCTTTGTTGATCCTTATTGGGAATGTAGGGGGTGGTATTTTTAACAAGGGTTTTGTGGATGAAGAGATGAATACGATAAGATGGGGGATGGGGATTTGGGATATAAGGGAGCAAAATGGATTTAGTATGTGGATTATATGCAATGGTTAATTTTGGGACATAGGGACCCAAAATGGATTTAGAGGATGAAGGAGGGATATGATAGATTGTCTTGGGTTGTGATGATGGAGGAGGGGGGATGGCATTAACTATTTTGGAGGAACAATGGAAAGATGCAATGGTGGATTTGACAACATGCTTGGAATTTGCATTAGTTGTACCAACATTTTTGGATGAAGGGACTTGAGATGTGCAACCAAGACCACAAGATCAAGGATGTTATTTGATAGGGATGGGCTCCAGCGTACCTTTCTCATTTAGCCATAATCCTTTTCCTTGATAATTCTATTTTTTAGCATTCGATCCAAGATAGGGTACTTCTCTCTTAGGGAACAAGATGTGAGTCCATTATCAAAAGGAGTGTAAATGGTGGACATGAAATTTATTTATTTTTCTTCAAGTGGACCACCATAGATGAACATAAGTGGACCAAGGGGAAAAAGTGATGGTGGTGGGATAGTTTGGATTGGAGGTGATAAAGGATCATTGAGTGGAGGAGATAGGATGTTATAACTTTGACTCAGATAGGGGAATGGTAATGGATCATGAGATGGACTAGGTAGAATGGTGGGGTATTGACTTGAAGGGGTGGATAGAAATGAATAATGAGATGGATTTTATGGAAGCATTGGATCATGTAATGGAGGAAGTGGGATGGTGGGAACTTGAGATGGAGTGGATGTAATTCAATACAATCTTTATTCAAGTCAATGGATGTTTCAACATGCTTAAAGACAAGGTCTTGACATGATTGGATTGGTGTGGATGGTGTGATGGGGGATGTATGGATGGAATCTTTAGATGAGGTAGATGGAATGATAGGAGATTTTGTAATTGGGATAGCGTGAAGAAGGTTGGATTCATGAGGTTCATTCGATGGGGTGTAGATAATGTCAGGAGGAGAAGATGGGGATAGGGATTGGGTGGATTCAATGGATGGGGGGACTTAAATGGTGTTAGGATATGGAAGAGGAAGGATGGGTGTGGGAGGTGAAAAGGCCTCATCACTAGTGGCTTCACATGGGGGAGTGATATGATATGACACATTGACGTAGGAGGTGGATTTTGTGATGGCTTCCTTATGAAACTCCTTGGAAACTTTTGTGTTGGAGGTTGAGGTGGAGGATTAACGTGTGTAGATGGTGGGAAGCTAGGGTAGTCCACATATGAAGGTGTAATAATGGCTTGTGAAGCTGTATGATTGAATGATGGTGTAGAAATGGGTGTAGGAGATGGCATGGCTAGATTGTTCACATAAATGGGCATGGAGGTGACTTGTGAACTAGATTGACTAACTGATAGAGGAGGAAAGATGGATTGGGGTATGGAATATGAAGCCGATTGAGAGATGTGGGTGGATTGGGGAAGGGGATTTGTGCTAATTTAGGTAGGAATGGAAGATGGTATATTGGAATAAGATGGAGGGGATGGAGGAGAAAGGTAGGATAAATTGGATGGTGGATAAGTAATAGCATGGGGATCATGGTGATGGATTGGAGGAAATGGAGACTAGGATTATAGATTGTAAAATGGGTTGGAGGATAAGCAGATGGTGGATTTGGATTAGGGATGTAGTTAGTAGTGTTATTGTGGAGCGAAGCTTGGGATATGACTATGGGAGAAGATAGAGGCATGAATGATGTATGAGGAGAATATATGGGTATGACATAGGAGGGGGATGTGGATGGAGGATAAAATGGTTTTCCCTTGTCAAAGGTATGATAAGGAGTGCTAGCGGGTATGCATGGAGACATGGTGGGGTAGTGTGGAGGAATGATTTGATTTTGGAGGATGCTTGGAGAAAGCTTGCTAAGCTTTTCAATATACTCATCATGATCAATGAGGTTTTCATCATTATTGAAATAGGATAAAGTGGAAGAAGAGGTAGGATGTCCAAATTCATCATGATATAAATGTATCATGAATATTAGTTGATAAGTTGGATAGGGATGAAGATTGGAGATGGGTGAAGAAAACTAAATCTCAGACCAGGATGAATAATAATCTTAGAATAGGATTTTGGATTAATCTCAGGATAGAGGGAAGGAATGACTCCGACAAAGATGGAAAGGGGATAAGGGATTTAAAATATGGGTCTGCTATCCTAGGATATGGGGAAACGGGGAACCTGACGATACTAGAAGAAAGTGATGCAAGATGCTAGTATGGATGTGATTATGAAAATAGGGTGACAAAATTTTAGAGACTTGGGTGATTTTGGACTAGAAATTTGGGCTAGGTGTTTGACTTGGTGAATGTTGGATTGTGGTAATATTTTGACTTGTTTTTGGCAAAAATATATATAAGTGACCAAGTACATCAAACACAAAGTGTGTATTTAGAACCAAGCATATTCACAACCTAGGCTGGATAGGATATTATTTATTGAATCCCCACTTGGATTTCTCCATATACCTCAGACAGAGTGGGCAAGTAGAGATTATAGTGTCAATGGCTCCCCTCCCTGACATGGGAATCAACAAAATATCTCATCCCAAAGATCCAAAAACCTCAAGGACTTTATGTCTCACAATGAAGGCTATGTGTGGGGTGTCTTAGTTAGTCTTTGACCTTCCGTATCAGCAAATATATAAAGTTTTTTGGCTTCTAACATTGGTTCTTAGTAAGATCTACGACATCCCCCCAATCGGTTTATACGCACATGACTGACTTATGATCCTAGTTGACCATGTCGGTATGCTAGGGATATTCACCTAGTTTGGGCTACCATAAACACACCTCGCCTGAGCTTGGTGGGATGTAAGATAAGTCTTTTTTCAGTGTCTTATTTATATACCGGCTAGGGTATTTACCAGTTTAAGGACATCCTCTAAAGGGGAAACACACCCTCTAGACAGGCCTCTCTAGAAGAAGGGATAAGATAAGCTTATTCTTCACCCAAGGTCCATGAAGGCGAGGGGAGAAGATACAACTATGTTTTATCTTATACATCACTTACTTTAACGTATCTATCTAATGACAAATATCTCAAAAGAAGTGTTGAGAAACACTTCTTCAAACACACCAAAAAGAATTCACCTTCCAAATTGAACCTAATTAGAACAACTAAGTATTTTCTACCTAAGAAAAAGACACAATAGTATGGTTAAGCATGCAATTTAAATTTATTTCCCACACATCAAGAAGGAAAGAATGTAAGAAAGGTGTGATTGTTTTTCCTTAAGTCATTCAAGAGTTTGTGAAGTTCATTCCCTTGTGCATTCAACATTAGATATGGTTAATTCCTTTAAGAAACATGCATTCAAAGAGTAATATTTATAGAATACAAGTTCATTCCCAAAATCCATTAAAATCCAAGGAAACTTGTATGAAAAATATTAGTAATCTTAAAGTCTTCAAAGCAGAAATGCTGCAAAAAGGAAAACAGATTAGTAACACTTGAAACCAGCAAAAATAAATGTCTTCTATGACAAGATAGAGACAAAAGGTTACAATCAATAGTTCACTAGACTCGTGTTGGAGACAATATGTTGATTCTTGAAATTTGGCTAAGTCTTAAATTTATTAAAAACCCTCAAAAACTAGAATCTTTATCTTAGCTCCTATGAAGCTTAAACCACTCTCAAACATCCTTAAAGTATATACATAAAATATTACTTAAGGACTTATACTTAATTATTACATTTTATGTTAAGTCTTGATGCTGAAATTGTCTTGAAGGGCACACAAGAATTCTCAAGAACTAGTTGGAAAATCAAATAGGGCAAAGACTAAAATGCCAGGTCACAGACGATGATCTACGTAGATTACAGGTTAAGAGTGTAGATGCTAATCTACACAGATGACAGTTTAAGAGAGCAGACGATGATCTATGCAGACGACAGTTTAAAATCATAGATGACTATTTAAGAGCACAGATGCCAATCTAAGAGAACATACGACACTTCAGAAGAGATGACAGTATTTGGTTGGATATGATAGTTTAAAAGTGCAAATGACTCTATGTAAATCACAGATGACAAAGTGTGACTGAGTCTGAAAAATGGTGGAAATTTTAAAAAAGTTTAAAATTTTCAAGGACATGGGGTCCCACCGAGTGTGCCAGAATGTGCATGAGGAAATATTCACCTATTAGGAGCAAGCTCAAACATGAAAATGTTAGTGGGTTAGCACATACAAAAATTTAAAACATGAAATGAGCAAGAGCCAACAAAGAAATCAACATAACTTCAAATTAATCAACATAACATCGAATTAATCTATTAATAAGTTGCACCCTATTAAGACTTATTAGATTTTCTCTTGAAATAGAATGTGGGTGTACTCTCCCAGCATAAAATATGAATCCCACTTGATGATGGATGATTTTATCTAAAAATGCAAGCTATTTGAGATGAATGTGAAGAACTCAAGAACAAAGTATAAAGAACTTTGCCCCAAGCTTCCACAACAGATGCAAATGCAAAAGCTAAGCTAAGATTGAATGCAAGATCAAAAAAAATATTAAGATTCATTTTCCATTCCTAACATGTGAAATCTAAGTTCTTAAGATTGAAATGAGCTAAAAACATGAAAAAAAATGCAAATTCTAGAGCTATGTTAGCATCATGATAATAATGCATAAATACAATGGATGATTTGCTCTTGGAAAGGGTCCTATTTATAGATTTTTAGGGCAAGGATGAGGGCTTGGATGAAGTGGCACCTATGTGGAATCCACATAGGATCCACATAAGGGACATATAGGCTTAGAAAAGAGGTAAACTTGAGCATTAAATGCTTTGTGAGGCTCAAGGTTTCTCACACATGTGTGAGCAACCTTGGAGAAAGGACTGGGGGACAAGGTTGTAAGAGGATTTAAGAGGTTTGGGTGGCTTTCTTGGGAGAAGTTTCTCACACATTTGTGATCACTCTATTAGGGAATAAAAAGGTTAGGAATCACCTTTTAAATAGGATTAGTGGATGATTAAGTGGAAAGTAGGTTTATTAAGAGGGATAGGTAGTGTAGGGTAGGAGTAGACTAGGCTTAGACTAGGCTTCTAGATTGGATTAATAGGTCTTTAGGATAGGCTTAGATTAACTATTCAAATTAGATTTAAATTAATCATAGTTTAGAAGAATTAAGAGGGTGAGGGATTTTTAATAAATATGAATTTATTAAAAGGGGTTTTATGAGGAAATGTATTTAAATAAAATACATTAGGATAGTATTTAGATTGTATGTAAATACTAAGGATGAAACTATTTAATTGATTAAATTAAATAGTTAGATGAATATAAGATAAGCTTTTTTTGATTACTTAGTTTGCATAGTTTGAGGAAGTTGTCTTTGACATCTTTGGTATATATTTTTCTTTCTAAATATGCTTTCATACCGTAGACATCTAAAATTGTTCCTACACACTCATATTATTTTAATTAATATTCCCTTAGCATTATAATTAATTCCAGTTAGTTAATTATTTTTGTCATATTCATCTATTGATTTAATTAAATTTATTTAATTAAATTAATTCATTATTCTATGGTATCTAAAGATAATTTAAATGACCTTCCCTAATACATTAAATTTACATTTAATATATGTTCCTCCACAAAATCCTCTTTTTAAATAAATTCTAATTTATTTATTTCATTCCACATCCTAATATTATTCTAAGCTATGATTAAATTTTAATCTAATCTTAATCCAATCTAGAATCCTACCCTAAGCCTACTCTACTCCTACTCTACACCCATCACCTCACCCTCGCAACCTACTTTCCCACTAAAGCACACACTAATCTCACTTAATTAGGATAAAAAGGTGATTCCTACTCTTTTTAGTGCTAATGAGTTTCTCACACATGTGTGTGCAATTCCTCCTAAGAAATCCACCCAACTTCCTTAAATGCTCTTACACCTTGATTCCCCACTTCTTTCTCCAAGGTTTCTCACACATGTGTGAGCAACCTTGAGCCTCTCAAAACTTAAAGGCTTGGATTGACTTTTTTCATGGCATGTCATTTTGCCCATGTGTCCTCCATGTATAATCTATGTGGATGCCACATGTGCTCCACCTCATATAAGCCCTTGCCTTTTCTCCAAAAATCTATAAATAGGAGCCTTGTCAAGAGCAAATCATCCATTGTTTTTATGCATTGTTATCATGCTAACATAGCTCTAGAATTTGCATTGTTTTTCATGTTCTTAGTTCATTTCAATCTTAAGCACTTAAATATTACATGTTGGGAATGGAAAATGAATCTTAAAATCTAGCTTGATCTTGCATTCAATCTTAGCCTAGCATTTGCATTAGCACTCTTTTTGTGGAAGCTTGGGGCAAAGTTCTTCATACTTTATTTTTGAGTTCTTCACATCCATCTCAAATAGCTTGCTTCTTAAATAATCTTCCATCAATCAAGTGGGATTCATATTTTGTGTTGGGAGAGCACACCCAGAATCTTCTTCAAGAGCAAATCTAATAAGTCTTAATAGGGTACAACTCATTAATAGCTCAATCTGATGTTATGTTGGTTTCTTTGTTGGTTCTTGTTCATTTCATGATTTAAATTTTTGTATGTGCTAAACGATAACATTCTCATGTTTGATCTTGCTCCCAATAGGTGAATATTTCCTCCTACAAATTCTTGCATGCTTAGTGGGACCCACATAAAATTTAGAAATTTTAGAATTTTTTGTCATTTTCTGTTGCATTCTGGAAATTATTCTGCAGAGTTGTCTCCAACCTAGAATGGTCATCTACGCAAATCAGTCATTTGAGCTGATCGACGTCACTGGCCTGGAACTTTCATCTACTCATGCGACTTAAAAAACTTTGGTTTAGCTTGTTTTAAAACATTTTTTGAGATATTTAGGCTTTTTAACTCTAGGTTTTTTAGAGGGTGTCACTTTTACAAAGTTAAATGTTGTTGAAATTTTTAAACATTGTATATCTTGTTGTTAACTAAAGTTTTTCTCTAACTTGGCTTTCTATTTTGGCATCTGTGTAGGTTGACCATCATCTCTGTAGATCATCGCCTGTGATCCTAATCAGGCATCTATGCATTTTAGCATTTAATGTTAGGTATAAATCTATACTTGTTTTTAAATAGGCATCTGTGTTTTTACTTTGTTGTCTGCGCATATTCCTATTTTGGCATCTGTACCTGTGAACAGTTGCGTCTGCACAGATTGTGATCTGCGACCTATAACTGTTGTCTGCATAGTTTTACTAAAATCTGACATTTGTTAGCTGGTTTTTTGGGTTTCTAATCTCTTCTGAGTGTTTCAACACCGATTTATGAAGACTCTAAATTTTAGACTACTAACATTTTGTGTTGTAGGACATTGAGAAGAAGAAACAAACAATCAAACTACTAATTGTTGTCCTTGCAGGTTACCTTGAAAATTCAGCCAAATAAAGTGTCTTATTTAATCATTTTTCTAGGCACATTAATAAAGGTTTATTATTGATACTTTATTAAGTGATAGGGGCGTATGCTTTTATCTTCTTAATAAAATCAGAAACCTAGACTTATTCGATAAGGTACTTAAGAATAAACTTTGGTAAAGAACAACTTGTCTATCGTGTTAGGGAGAAAAAAACATTGGATATGAGATTATGCTCTTTTCCCCTTGTGGGAAAATTAGAAATCTATACTCCTTTTATTTCCAATCCATGCTTTTTAATTAAACCTTTAGATGGGCCTACTAGTTGAGGGAAAAATCTCTCAGGAACAACCCACATGAGATTGGGGTGTAAGCCACACCACTCTAGCTCACGTTAATAAAATTTACTCTTTGGGGAAAAATATTAGGGATTCATATATTGTATGAGCTTATACTCATCTCACGCCTAACACAAAGTAGGGCTGTGAGGTCTTAATCACGTTTATGTGACTACTTGTGCCAAGGTTCTTTGTCAGGCTATATGCCTCAATCGTGCTTGCACGAACACAAAGGATATAACCGAACGGAGATCCATTCTAAGAACTGTTAATTTAGAAGCCTACCTAGTTCACCCCTGAAAGCTTGATAATGATTGTGCAAGAAAGATAGTAACTTCCCTAAGATCACTCATACATTCATGCCACCGTGAGCATTTGGAGTTGACTAATATAGCATCATGACTAGAGTCATTGCATGCTTGGTGATGATTGAATTATGATTATCTCTTGTGTGTGTTCCTATGTTTATGGGAAGATATTTTCATGCTAATCCAACTTCCTTAGGTAGGCTATGTTTGAAGTGTTTGTGGAACATTGACTACTTGAACATAAAAAGAATCCTTATCAAACAAGTCTATCACAATTGCTTGTATCCCTCAAGGTTTCTTTACCCCTTTTTGGATTGTTTTCAAGGCACATGGTTGTTATTTTCTAGTTTGAATGCTTTGAAATTGGTTCTTTCCATTGAACAAATTGACCAAAAATTAGACTGAGAATCAAATTTGTCAAAATTCATCACAAAATTGCTCTAATCCTAAACATTCATCTCCGCACTGGAATGGTTGTCTGGAATTATAAAATTTCATCTACGCTAATCGATCATTTGCACAAATTAGCATCTCCATCTAAGAATAGTCATCTCCGATTTAAAATAGTGACCTCCAAAATCTGGCAAAACATTCAAAAATTGGTCTTTTTAGATACCCTAAACTTATTTATCCTAAAACACGCAAAATCAAAATCTACAACATAGGTCATGACCAATTCAAAATAAAAAAATAAATTCAAGACTCCATTACCTATGATATATAGAGAACAAAATAATGCCATTGGCGAAGCCAAAAAATATTGACACATCATTGATTCCATCAGACAAGAGATTCACATACATGAGGAATACAATAAAGTAATCTACAATAACAAGATTGCAAGTTTCATGACCAAGTATCATTTGAACTGCATCTTTTTCAACTTCAAACAATACAACTAGCTAGCACATGGTAACATCCTTGTTCACCCCTCTTCTTATTGCATTTAGCGTATATCCTAGGACCATCATCTTAGCTTCTATCCTTAGGACTGCATCACCCAGTCAATCTAGAAAAATCCAACTAATCTAAGAATCATCCTAGCACTAATCCAAATCTTGTCATAGCATCATCCAAAAGAAATCAAAAATCCAAAAACATATCCTTCACTTGCTATTGTATCCTTTGACTTTCATAGTACCCATATCTTATCAAAACAACCATCGTTAGGCTCATTTGACTAAGTATTTTTAAGGGTATCCCATCTTTTCTTTGTGACCTCGTCACCTTGATCAAAAGGTTGGTTTACATTGACAAAGAATATCATCCTCCAAAGACAATAAGTCTATCTTAGGTTGACACAACCACATCCATCTAAGCTTGCATTAGGGAAAGAAACTCATAACCTTTTGGTCACACCAAGTCATCTTTTAAGTTCTTAGGGTACCATCAACATACTATCATTATCATCCAAAAGCATCAAATCCCAAAATCAATACATCATCATCCTTAGTCACCTAGGAACCTTTCACCTCACTTAGCATCTTACATCTCTTTAGGACATCCATTTTATGCCACCTGAAACTCGATCTAAGAAGAGGAAGGACATGGACACTAACCTTGTTGCTAGATCGTCTAATCCAACAATGAACCTTGACATTACCATGGTGACTTCTGACCCTCATTTCCAAGCACCAAGTGAACTCTAAGTTCCATGGAAGCATTCATGATTCATCCTATATGTGCGCACATGGTCAATGCCATTATCGAATATAATAGCCACACCATCCTGGCCAACTTTTAGCATGAAGGAATCCAAGTACCACATGGACTTCTACCACCCTGAATCCCACAACCTATTGTATGTGATGAAAACCTACCTGCAAGAGACAACACTAAAACATGCAAACATTAGGATTAGCCAATAAAACAACAAGATTCAAAGAGGGTTAGCATGTTAAAGATGAAATCCCAAAAGCAAGAGTTTAAACCACAACCTCTGATGAGCTTGAACAAGGGCACCCAATGCCTTGTTGATGTGCTCTTAGAGATAAATGTGGGTGTGCTCTCCCAACACAATAATAAATCCCACTATTTGATTGAAAATGCAAGCTAAAATAATGAAAGACTCAAGAACAAGTATGAGGAAGCTTGTCTCAAGCCATTCATTGGAATACAATGAAAAATGAGGATGAATACTAAGATGAAGATGCAAAGAACTATACTAAGATGGCATGCAAGATCAAAGAAACTAAGATTCATTCCATT
>MU226852.1:4627069-4651696 GCA_018584345.1 Thuja plicata | reverse complement strand
TAGACAAAGGAGAGATAAGTAGTGCTGAAGCTGAGGATTTTGCAGAACATTTGAAGAACATCCATGAGGAGGTGAGGAAGCACATTACCAAGATGAATGCATAGTATAAAGCTAAGGCAGATGAGAATAGGAGGCATAAAGAATTTTATGTTGGGGATGAAGTCATGGTTCATTCTCGGAAGGAGCAATTTCTAGTTGGTTCATATAACAAGTTGAAAATGAAGAAGTTTGGGCCATGTAAGATACTAAAGAAGAATGATTCAGGAAATGCTTATGAGGTAGAATTTCCTATTGAGTTGAATATTTCACCAGTATTTAACATTGCAAATTTGATAGAGTACCATGAAGGGGGTGTTGAAGGCCAGGTCACAGAAGCACAGTGGACTATTCCAGCTACTACTTCAGCTACCAAGGAGATCGAAGATATACTAGATAGTCATGTTGGCAGAAGAACAAGGAATAGGACATATGAAGAATATCTAGTCAAATGGAGAGGATGACCTATAGAAGATTCATCATGGCTGACAAAGAAGGAGTTTGACCATCTTGGTTTTCCTCTACACACCTGAGATGTGACAGGGTCACTTCTAAAATTACCCTGGGTGTCTGATGCAAGAGCATCTAAGGAATTTTTTTAAAAAAAACAAAATTAGGAGAGAGAAAGTGATGAAAATACAATAAAAATAAATAAATAAAGGTCATTTCATTTACCAAGGTGGATAGGTAGCATTTTTATAAATTTGTGGAAGTTTCCTAGGTAGTTGTACCTTTCTATTTTTCTTATTGGCCCACAAAGACAATGTAACTTTCTAATTGGCCCACATGGTGGTGCTTAATATTAATTGGGTAGGCATTTAATATTTGTATCAAATTAATTGGGTGGGAATTTAATATTTGTATCAAGGTAGTGCATCTACCTTTATCCCACATTGGTTGTATTTGTAATATCTTGGATGTTAAGTGCCTATATAAGGAAGGCATATGAGCATTTGTAAACAAGCTCTTAGAGGAAGCTCTTGTAAGACAAGCTATTTGGAGAAAAGAAGCTCTTGGAGGAAAAGCTCTCTCATAGAAGTGGAAGCTCTCTCATATTGTAAGAAGTCAAAGTTCTCTCTTTTGAAGAAAGTATTTTTGGGTATTATAAATCTATGCTTTGTGAAGCATTTTCATTCTATTTTTGGCTCCATGTTGTGTTGTCTTTGATTATGAGTTGGTAAGGGTGGATTTTTCTCTTCATCAGTCTCCTTCCCAACCATCACCAAATATGGGCCTTCAAATCTATCAAAATGTATTTCTTGAACACAACTTCAGTAAAGGACCCACCAATCCCTCTCAACCCTCCAACCAAGGGAAGGGAAAGCAAGGAGATAATGCCAAAAAATATATTATACCAATGCATATATCAACTATGAAAACCTCATCGAATGCATATCCCAAGTAAAGCCCTCAGTCAATGTCATTTAGATTAAGGCGCAGATAGTCAATACACAATCACCACTCGCCGAGGAAGAATATCTATTGTAGGTGCTAGTACCGTGTCATCCACTAGAACATAATACAACCTATTAAAAAACCTAGGGAACACCCCTACCCAAATCTCCATCTTTGACCTTCTCTACTCTTCGCCCATCCTTTGAGGAATCCTTAATAAAGCTTTACAATAATCATGTGTAACCAGCGATATCGACCCTACACAATTCCAAAACCTTGTTGACCACATATCCACAACTTGTGGAATCTCCTTCAAACAAACAGACATGCCATCTACCAAACCTAACCACAACCTCCCTCTTCGCATCATCATCATGGTTAAATAGTCTTCCATCAAATGAGTCATGATAGATAATGGTTTGGCCCTCAGTTGATGTACTTTGAAATTCATCAAACAGTTGGGTTATACCGAAGTAGATATAATGAATGATGTCATTACCATCAAGGTATGTGATAACTTGGAATGCACATCTAAAGGAACCATCTCATTTCCCATCAAGTTGGGTCCTCTAGTACAATATATTATCCACCATGTTTTTGATCTTGACCTCCGCTTCAACATTCTCCTTGGTCACCCATGGATTCACTCCATGCAGGTCATTCCCTCCACCTTCCATCAATGCATGAAGTCCCCATTCAAATCATTGTCCCAAAATTGACATCAATACTTCTATTCTTAATTCCTCAACATCCCACACAGACACAGAAACTATCCTCTCCTCCACTCTCTCCACCATCAAGATCAACAACCAGGGCTGCAGAGAATACAGCATGTTAGATGCCTTTTCAGTTTGAGCTTTTCCATCTGACCCACATACCCAAGGATGACCAAGTCAAAACACTTCAAATCACAAGAAAAACAAGCCACAACAAATGGGCTCCACCACATTTATCTTTGATAGAATCCTAAATGGCTGGGAAATGGACCTAGATATCAATAGATGGCTTTATAGGGATTCTCCACCTCCTGAGAGTGGCCTCCTTAATTATTTCAAAAATAAATATCTAGCATCTCACAAATTAGCCACAGAACATTATAACTATTAGGGAGGAGGCCTAGTCCATGAGGAACATGGCATGAGGGGTCCTATTGAGACTCCCCTAACTAGAAAGAAATCAGGGTCTTGGTTTTGGCCTTGACTTGACCGGGGGCACTAACAGGAACAGCTACACCCATAATAATACCTCGGGTGAAATCGTTGAAATTGAAGACGTCCCAAAAGATAAAATTATGAGAGCCTATGAAAATGTCCTCGATGATGAAACCTTCTTGGGAAGCTTTGTCCTCCACAAAATCTCCATTAACTTTATTGACCTTCCCCTCATCCATCCCAAACTCATAGACTGGGACGAACCAGGTGTCATATATATTGATGAATTCCAAAGTGAGGATGTGCTCCTAAGATTCATGTTGGCAGATGAACAAAAAATGACTGGGGAAGGATTCATCACATGTCTATAAACTGGACCCCAAGGCATACTTTGGGGAAGAGGAGGTATTCATACGTAGAATAGAAAATAAAAATAAAAAAGAAAAAAATAGATCTCTTGGAAAAAACCCCTTTGGGGCGCTATCTGATCATAAAAAAAGTTTAAAAAAGGGTGTATCCACTGGTGAAAACCTCTTTGAGGTTCCAGAGAATGAAGATCCTCCTCTTCCTCTCATCCATGATTAGAGTTCCAAGAAGTGATCTATTCTCATAGAATAAGCAAAGCCTATCAACCTACGTACAGAAGAAAATCTCAACATCACTAACATCACAGCATCATTGTGAGAAGGTGAAGAAATAGTCCTCACTTCTCTCCTATGGGAGTCCATAGATAAATTTGCATTGTCTTATTCTCACATGTTGGTACTAGACCCTAGCTTAATGGTTCATCATCTAGCAGTGGATCTGAATGTCAAACCAGTAAAGAAGAAGCTCTAAAAGATGAATCCCAAGGTAGCATTATTAGTTAAGGCAGCATTAGAAAAAATCCTTCAAGCTAAGATCATCCACACCATTGACTATTCTGAGTGGATCTCCAACATGGTACCTATATCCAAACTAGACAAATCAATCAGGATATGCACAGACTTTTGGGATCTTAATAAGGCATGTCCAAATGATGATTTTACCCTGCCGAATATCGACATGATAGTAGACCTCACTGTTGGACATGAGATGTTATCTCTCATGGACGGTTTCTCAGGATATAATCAGATCTACATAGAAGAAGAAGATCAGCATAAGATAGAATTTACAACCCCTTGGGGTACCTTCTACTACAATATGATTCCATTTAGCTTAAAGAGAGCATGGGTGACTTACTAAAGAGCCATGACCATTATCTTTCATGACATGATCCACAAAATTCTTGAAGACTATGTGGATGACATCTTGGCCAAATAAATAAAAAGAGAAGATCACCTTGATGTATTGGAATTTTTATTTGATCGGCTTGATCACTATGGTCTAATGCTCAACCCTAAGAAATGTGTTTTTGGGGTCACATCAGGAAAGCTCCTAGGATTCATTGTATCAATAAGAGGCATCGAAATAGACCCAAAGAAGGTAAAATCTATCTTCGAAATGCCTCCACCCTAAACACTTTGGAAATTGCATAGTCTCCAAGGAAAGTTGCAATTTGTATGCTACTTCATTTCCCAACTAGTAGATAAGTGTCATCCATTCACTCACTTATTGTGGAAAGAAAACAATTTAAAATGGGATCCACTCTATCAGAAAAGATTTGAGAAAATCAAGGAGTACCTTGCGAGTCCACCTATCTTGGTACCACCAATAATAGGAAGGCCACTCATCTTATATATCTCTACAACTGCTACAGCACTGGGGTCACTCCTTGCTCAATTTGATGATAAAGGCAAGGAAAGAGTCATCTACTATATCATGCACACATTGGTGGGATATGAGCTCAACTATTCACCCATGGAAAAAGAATGCTTGGCAGTGGTTTTTTCCACTCAAAAATTTTGACATTATATTATGAGTCACACAGTGAATCTCATCTCCAAGGTTGACCCTCTCAAATATCTATTGTCCAAGACTACTCTCATAGGCCGTATGGAAAAGTGGGTAATGCTCCTAAGTGAATTTGACATCAAGTACGTAGATAGAAAAGAAATCAAGGGGAAAGTCATCATAGATCAGTTAGTAGAATCACCATTAGTGGATGCCTATACCTTGGTCATGGAATTCCCAGATGAGAACCTATGCATGATTGAAGAGAAACCAACCTAGAAGCTTTACTTTGACAGATCCTATACAGCCCATGGTGCAGGGGTAGGAATACTCATTGTCACCCCTCAAGGTGACTACATAGCCAAATAATTCAAATTGGGATTCCCTTGTACAAACAACATCAATGAGTATGAAGTACTTATCACTAGACTTAGAATGGAAATCCAATGGAATATCATAGAAATAAATGTCTTTGTAGAGTCGCAACTCATCATCAAGAAAGTCCTAGATTAGTTCTAGATAAAACATGGCAAATTGTTTCCTTACAAGGAGATGGTTGATAAAATGAAAGAACACTTCTTGAACCTACAGATCACTCAAATACCTAGATCACACAACAAAGTTACAAATGCAATGGTCACTATTGCCTCCCTCTTGTAAATTCCTTGGGACGCAACACAATATGAATTCTTGGTTGAGAAAATTTGTGCGTTCACTTACAAAGACATCAATTCTGAAAGTGTATGTGTCTTGGTTGGTCCTCAGTCCCCATGGTACCATGAAATCTACATATATCTAAAGAATGGTATCATATCCCCCCACCTCACAAACACCCAATGCCATAACCTCATTCTTAGAGCTTCCTACTACACTCTTGTAGCCAATACCTTATATCGTCAATGTTATTACAATGTTCTCTCTAGGTGTTTAGATGAAAATGAGGCCACCCAGGTTTTACAAGAGGTACATGTTGGGTTCTTTAGTGCCCACACGAGTGGCATGGTCCTAGCCAAATAGATTCTAAGAGTACAATACTACTAGCCTACAATGGAACATGATGCCTATTAATTTGTAAATAAATTCCTACATTGTCAACAACATGCTAATTTGATTCATGCTCCAGCCCAGGACTTACATCCCATTTCACCTCCTTGGTCATTCTCTTGTTGGGGTTTTGACCTTGTTGGTAAGATTACCCCTATCCTCAGAAGGACACAATTACATCATCACAGCCACAGATTACTTCACCCAATGGGTCAAAGTGATCATGCTCACCCTTATTATAGGTGTCTAGATATCCAAATTCATCATCTACCATATTGTCTTCTACTTCAGCATTCCTTCCACCATCTTTACAGATCATGGTACTTCATTTGAGAATCAACATGTGACTGATCTATGTGAACACCTCCATATCCATTTTTATCCATAGTACTTACTTTATGTTGTGTTAGTTATATTATGTGTAGCTGACGGTACTTAGTTACTACCGGACGACGGATGGGAATCGGTGGTGATGTTTGGTCACACCCCTTTGAGTTTTATATAAGCAATGTACTTTATCTTTGGATGGGGAATATGATATAGTGACTATTGTAAATGTATTCAAGTTACGAATGATTAATAAATATTCTAGTATTCTCTGATCTATCTTATGTATTTTTATTTCCGTACAATGTCTATGCATCAATAAACTAGGTTACCCCAGCGGGTAAACATTTGGCGCTGCTACCTAAATGTACTCAAGAAGAAAAGAACTAGATGGCATATAGGCACTATGGGCCTACCAGTTGATGAGATTAACCTAGAGGCTAATGACGTACGTATGGAGCTCTATGAAGGAGAAGATAATACAATGAGGAAATCACTCAATTAAGAAGTGTTGGAATAGAACAACATGAATGAATAAAATAAAAATAAAAAATAAATTGGTGTGTTGATTATTTCCTTGTGGAGAAGTGAGAAAATAATTCATGCCCAATCAATTGAATAAAAATAGAAAGAAGTAACTCGAGGAGGAACAAGCCACTAGAAAATCAGTACTCACACAACAACAAGCTGAGCAAAGGGAGAGATATAGAAGACGCGCCGAAGGACTACCTAAGGGAGTAAGTGAAGGCAAGGTCTAGAGGAATTTGACCAGGAGGCTGGGAGAAGTGATGAGGAATACCTAGAGTAAACAAGGAGCTTTTTCAGGTCCTTAACCTTAACCCCATGGATGGAAGGAAAGAAGCCCGAAGGAAGGAAGAAGAGGAAGCCACACAGAGGGAGGCTTAGGATACCATTGTCATCATGAGTATCAAAGTGATAGAGGGGCACAGGGATCAAAGTATCCCACTAGGCTTAGACAGTTCTAGTATTTTGGGGACATCAATTGGTACGGTACCAAACATTTTTGGGGTATCGACACCGGCAGTACCATCCTATCCTTTAACACAATCGGTGCTGCAAACATAGCCAACACCTAGAAAAGTAAACATGGTGACTAATAAAGAGAAGTTGCCAAAATTCCATGGAGATGGGAAGGAAGATCCAATATGGCATTGTCTTACATGCGAGACAATCTAGTCTGCAAATGGAGATGCCAACCAGGAAGAATGGGTGAAATAGTTTCCTGCCACACTTAGAGGGGTAGCCATTGACTGGTACTCCAATGTGGACAAAACAAAAGTAACCACCTGGGACGAACTCAAGAAAGAATTTTAGAAGGAGTTTCGACTCCTAAGGGATGAAAATGAAATTTTTTCAAAGATATATGGTACCAAAAAAGGCAAGAAGGAGACTATGCGGGCATATAGTCACTGACTGAAGGAGTTAGTCAGAAAAATGGAGAGCCAGCCAGTGGATGGCTTGAAGAAAAGATGGTTTATGGAGGGCCTAAAATTGAACCTACAGAAGAAAATTAAGGTAGTGCCCCCCACCTCATACAAAGATACCTATAACTAGGTGATGGACTTGGAGAGAGAACACAAGACCCCCAAGAAGAAGAAGATGACACTGTAGACGATGACAGTAGCAGTGATGGCAAGTCAAAGAAAAAATTCATGGCACTCCAAAAGGACATGGAGAGAATGATGAAGGAGTTCAAGACTATGAAAGGGGGTACCAACAAGGGAAGATGGCATGTGGTGTACGGACTACAAGGAGAGAAACCATATGATGGGGTCATGTCCCAAAAATGCATTTTGTGACATTTGTTAGATCATGGGCAATTCCACCAAGGAATGCCCATACAAAATGAAAGTGAGGAATCGATAAGTGCTATTTACCCAAGAGCAACCATTTACATCAGACGGGTACGAAGACAACCAATGTGGTGGCGGAAGGGGAAATAACAACAATACCAATACAAGGAGCTGAATACAATATGATTCCAAGGGTTAGTCAATGATCCAGTGTCAAGCTTGCAATCAATGGGGCCACTTTGCAAGGGACTACGACAAGGGAAACATCTTGTAGAAGCTATGCCACTGGTGTGGTCCTTGCAACTACGAGGATGCGAACTACCCAAAATCTGGTATTAATTGGCTAGACATAGATGGAAGCATGAGTATGGTACTGACCATCCCCCAAGTGAAAGAAAATAAATCCACATATCCAGACCCTCAAACAAAAAAACAATGAGCACAGGAAGCTAAAGAAGAAATAGAGAAGGCGATGAAGGAACAAAAAGAAACATGGGAGATTGCCACCACCTCGAGTAGAAGGGAGGAAGAATAAAACATTCTAAGACAACTGTTATATTTAGAGGTATTAGTGAAAATCCAGGACCTCATTCATATCATGCCTCACTTGAGAAAAAAAATTTTGGGGAACTTGGCCACACAGCCAAATACCACACGTACAGACATCCTTGGAGGGTCTACGATTGACCCAATGATACTTGCCATAAACAATGGGAGGTACCCAAAATTCATTGAGATGGGCATCCTTGGTACCATCCTAATAGACACTATAGTGGACAGATGGTTAGGAGTTAACTTCCTTCTAGAGGAGACATGGAAGAAATTGGGCAAGCCAACATTGTGGCCCCCAACCTTCAACTTATTGAGTGTTGACTAGCATGGCATCAAACCCATCGGAACCCTCATGGATCAATGTGTGATGATTGGTACATAGCCCTTCATACTCAAATTTGTGGTGATCCCACTAAAGAAAAATGGGTATGATGCTATTTTGGGATGAGGGTGGCTCACCTTGGAAAAGGTGAACCATAACTAGAAGCAAAACACACTCACCATGGAGACTGGTGGGAGGAAGTATGTGATTGATCTCCACATGAAATGGTGAGTGAGGAGTTAGCATCTTTAGACTTAGAATCTGAAGGAGAGAAATTGGGAGAAGATAGAAGGCAAAGAAGAATGGAGCCCAATGATGAAGGGGCATTGGAGTTGAAAGAATGTTATGGGGATGATGGAGATTCAATAGATGGCCTCTTTCATTGGCAAATGGAATATTATGAGTTCTTCTCACCATCTTGTAACATGCTAAGCATTAGGGAGGAGGAAGCCACCCCACACACCAGTTTATGAAGGAAGAACCCATCAAATACCAGGAGGTAAAATCAAAGGGAAAAAACCTAAGTGATGACGCTTGTGTCAGAGACGGTTCGAACCCCATGACTGTAGCCTTAAAAATCATTATTATCCTTCTAGTTTATGGGTGAGAGATTGTGGTTCCTATAGAATTGATGGTTCCAAGCATTAGGATCGTCATTGAAAATAGACTCAATGACATGGAAATATTGAGGGTGCAGTTGCACACTCTCAATAAATTATATGAAAGAAGAATGATATCTCAATGGGCAACTGAGGTTGCACAGCAACAGAGAAAATACAAGCACCTTCATTAGATGAATTTTACACCCGGTTTGTTGGTATTGAAGTTTAATGGGAGAAATGAAATTAAACCTGGCAAATTCTAGGAAAAGTTATGGACACCCGACGGCCAGGCGAGTCTGAATATAGTCAATAGGACTAAATTGAAAATTTATCATGAACAGCCAGACAGAAGGCCTTGGTCACATTCAGAGAATGATTAGACTTTTTTTTAAACAATTTTAAAATAAAAAAGTAAAACAAAAGTGTTCATATGGGACCGTACTACCTGAAGCCATACGGCTGTATGGATGAAAAATATAGCATGCTAATAATACTGCATGGAGGCTGTACATACCCACAACACCGTATGACAAGAGGAAAAAATATAGAACAAAAAGTGACCATATGACAGAAGGATGTATGGACAAGAGGAAAAATATAGAATAAAAAATGACCGTACGGCAGGACGTATGGCTACAAAGGACTTAGAGAATCCCGTACGGTCAAAAAGAAAAAAAAAATTACAAAAGGAAATCGTATGGTAGAAGGCCATATGGTCATTTAAAATCATGAAGACTTAAAAAGTTCAGGTGGTTGTACAGTAGGATACCGTACAACTCCATATAGGTGGGAAGGAAGGGCAAAAAAAAAAATGGAAACCATAAGGCCCTTTATTAAAGACCGTACGACCACCAAGTAGAAGAAGAGAGCAACTCATAGAGCCGGCGGTAAAGACAATTAAGATCCATGAGAAGGAAAAAGAAATAAAGAATCAGCACTAAGGAATAATTTTGTACACCATATGGACAGCCAGAGGATAGAAGGCAACAAAGCTTTGCCACAAAGGGAATTTTTTTTAAGCAACACTTTGAAGGCCATTGGTGATCGTACAAACCAGGTAGTTAGGGATTCCTGCAATATTTTTGCATAGGCACCATAACACAGTTGGCAGAGGAAAGAGGGCATTGGATGACACTCATGAAAATAGTGTGCACCATGGACTTTTGTGTGGGTTTGAAGGTGCTAAATTGGGTTTGAAGGCACTGCCCCTGACCCCCATTTTATTTTATTTTATTTTTGAGGCACACTACAACCTAGATTTTGGGGTACCAGCGCCATCAGGGTAAGCGTTGGGTTTGTTCTGCATGGTGAGAAAGAAGTCTGAGGCAAAGCATTAGAGGGGAAGCCATAATCCACCAAGGGAGACGGATTTGGAGGTGTTGTTGTAGGCATGGATTGTCCGTGCACTAGTGGTGGCAAGAGAGGTAGATGGGTACTACACTTTGAGGCACTTAGAGTATGTCTTGGCTAGACATGAGGCTGTTGTGGTGGATGCACAGCGAGCTTGAGAGGACCTGACCACCACGTTGGAGGCATTAGAGAAAGACTTGGCTTAGTGTAGCCAGTAGTTGGGTGTGGAGAAGGAAACATGACTATTGAGGATAGAGTGGTTGGAGACATTCTCATTTGAGAAGCAAATTTGCAGCACTTGGTAGAGGCTAAGACTAAGCAACATGTTTTGATTCTTGTATGTAATGGTTCCTCATTTCTATTTTGTTTTGGTCCTAGACATTTTGTTTTCATCGGGAGATGACTTTTATTTAGGGGGGTGATGTTAGCTATAGTACTTACTTAATGATGTGTTAGTTATATTATATGTATCTGATGATACTTAGTTACTACCGGACGATGGTTGGGAATAGGTGGTGATGTTTGGTCACACCCCTTTAGGTTTTATATAAGTAATGTACTTTATTTTCGGATGGGGAATATGATATAGTGACTATTATAAATGTATTCAAGTTATGAATGATTAATAAATATTCTAGTATTCCCTGATCTATCTTATGTATTTGCATTTTCGTACAATGTCTATGCATCAGTAAACTAGGTTACCCTAGCAGGTAAACATCCATCATCGCTTCTCCAGTCCATATCTTCCATAAGGTAATGGCTAAGCTGAGGCAACCAACAAAAACCTCCTCAAAATTCTCAAAAATTTTGTCAATGATATTGGTCATGACTGGCACCTACAAATCAATCATGCCCTGTGGGCATATCGCACTTCCTACCATACTCCCACAGGAACCACTCCCTACTCACTTGCGTATGCTACAGAAATTATCTTACCAATTGAATTCAAACTACCATCACTATGAGTGTCACTCAAGAACCTTGTCACTGATGAAGATTTCCGCTTGGAAAGAGCCACATAGCTGGACCTTCTAGATAAAAAGAGACAACAAGAACATGATCATCCTATTGTCTACCAAAATAGGCTTAAGAGAAGCTACAGTGATAAAATTTTCCCACACCAATTTTAGGTGGGAGATCTAGTCCTCATAGAGAATCAGAAGGTAGGCGTAGATAGAGAAAAGAAAGGCAAGTTTGAGGTTACCTGGTTGGGCCCTTATATTGTCACCATAAACTTTGGGTCAGGGGCATATCATCTATCAACACTAGAAGGAGAACCTTTGACTGATCCCATCAAAATCATTCACCTTAAGTAGTTCTACACCTAATCCATGTGGTACACCTCATTCGTCTAAAAAAATCCATAAAAAGTCATGAAAAAAATCATTAAAAATCAAAAACATAAAAAAAAATTAAAAAATTAAAAAAAATCAAGAGAAATAAAATTGTCCAATGGTGAAAACTTGGCAATCAGGCACCTTGGAAAAGTATGTGTGGTGAAAACCTGGCAATCATACATCACACATAGTGGACCATGCCATTATCTATCAAAATCTCATCTCAAATCCATCCAATTCATTCACCCAAGATCCAGCCACCATTGCCAAGCCTGTGTTCCCTAGGTGTTCCACCTATCATATGCATCAGCTACAAGATCCGCCTTATCTGATTCTTTGATCCTTTGTACATATCACTTTTATATACCCACCTTTTAGATCTATTATCTCTAATTTGGACCACCACGCATGTTGCATCCATCACATCTTCACAATGAGTCCATCCCATCACCCTTCCATAATAAAATTGCATCCCATTGGCCATGTATATATAGGTAGCCTCTAGACACATCTTCATTCTCATAATAAGACCTTATTCACACATGACTAAGCTTACCATTCCCAAATATAGTGAGCAAAAATGTTTTTTATCAAATCAACAGATAAATTAGAATTACTCAAGCATTTACTCCCTTCACAAGAAATTGCCAGCGAATCCCTACCTCAAAATCAATCAAATCTTTGCCCATCAGGATGCATCCTTCTGGTATTGGCTTATCAATCCAATCATCACATCAAAATTGTTCATGGAAAGAACTTTTGGACTTAATGACTGGTTGGTCATGAGGCCTTTCTGTTGATTTTATTTTGTATTTCAATATGTTCTTCTCATAAATGTCTCGATCTTTCATATCTTGGTCCATTGTGGAAAGTACCTATTGGAGTAAGTGTAATTTGTGGTATAATCTATTTTTTATAGCTTGTTAGTAAATTTGTGTTTGTTTATTATTTCATGACTATGTATGCCTCACTGAGGGTAGGATTCATACACATGCCACCAAATCCCTCAAAGATTTGGGTGTACTATGTCTCCTCATGAGTAGCATTTGATCAATTCCATCATGACTAATATTTTTCATATATGTTCCTAAAAAACTATATATCTGAGAGTCTTGTCCACACAAAGGAACAATGTCACTGGTGTTTTCTAAAACATTGTGCATATCTCCTTTTTCAAAATCAAGCTAGGGTATTCTCTCCAACATTAACACAATATGATCACACAAAATCATGTAGTTAGGTTGCATCTTAGATAAATCATGTTGCATGTTGCATTATTTTCTCTTGGCAAAGTTCTTATTTATCCCCACTCTATGGCTAGCTATGTAATCCTATCGGTCATGTTTGATACACACAAAAAAATTGTCCTCATGAGCATCATCATCTAGTTGCATTATTTTGTTGCAATCATTTAGTCGTATCATATGACATCTAGGTGCATTATCCCATTAGATAATTAATTCATTATTCATTAAGTTCATTATCCATTAAATCATCAATTCATTACATCATTATTCATTAACTCATTCATTCATCACATCATTAATGCATTACATCATTCCTTATTCAATAAGTTCATTATCCATTAAATGAATAATGCATTACATAACTATTCATTAACTCAGTAATTCATCACATCATTAATGCATTACATTATTCATTATTCATTAAGTCATTATTCATTAAAGTCACTATGCATCCAGACATTATTTACTAAATCAAATTATTCATTAATTACATCATTCACAAAATCATTATTCATTACATCCTTATTCATTAATTACCTCATTCACTAAATCATTATTCATTGCATCATTAATTCATTATTTATTAAATCATCTATCATTACATCATTTATTCATTACTCGTTATTCATAGGTACATTATTGTGTAGTAGTCATTAATTATTAATTACCATTGCATTTCTCATTGCATTTTTACATATGGCATCCATCATAATATAGTTCATCCATCATCCATACATTTACTAAACATTATTTATCCCATGTGCACACACTCCCTGCATCACAAAATACGTCAACATAATCATAATATTATACATCACATCTTGCATCACACACATTAGTCCTAAACATCATCATGATGTGCATATAGAAATCATACAAACATATACATAAAGAAAAGGTAGGACCATCACAATAAATGTCTGTATATATCATAATGTCCCATAAAAGTACAATAAGTCCGTATATAATATACATGCATCTTTCTATACATCTCAAAATGCTCAAAAATAAAAAATAAAGATGTGTGTCAAATAGATGGTGTGGCTCATGTGGTTGGTTATGAGGATGACCTTACTCCACCTATCCCATCTCCCCTAGGAGGTCTCATCCCAATGGAGGCCTGTGATTCCCCTCCCCTTGTCATTTGAGTCATTGATCACTCACTATACTCAGCCACCCTTTGTCCCTCTGGAATGACCTCCCAGTAGTGTTGGCAGTAGTACTCCATCTCTCGAACTGCTCTCAGCTCTTTCCTATATGTGTAGAATGCCTCTTGCATTACCTACATAACCCTTGAACATGTGGTAGCCTACACATCAATCTCTCACTGCCACATGTACTCCTTGCCCCTATGCCTATAGGTGTCCCACTCTAAGGTCATAGCTTGTAACTCCTGTCTCAGTAAATTCATCTTCTCCTATAGCTAGATCATCCCCCGAGACTCTACTAACACTACCATGTCTATCTCAATCATGGTAAACTCTCCACCATCTACCTATGCATGTAAGAGATCTAATGCTCTCTGCACATTGTCTACTCAAGTTATCTCCCATGCAAAGACTCCCTGTACCTAAGTCATATCTTCATGTACACTGCTCGTAATAGCTTGAGAAGTGGATAAAAATCCCTGTACCTGATATAACTCTACATGTACACTTCTCTCAATAGCTTGAGTAGTGGCTAACAATCCTTGAACCCACCTCAACTCTTTCTGTAGGTTGTCACGCTCTTCCATGACAATAGTATCATGTGTATCCTAGGAAACATATCTGGCGGGTGGCCCTGTGGTAGTTGTCCCTGTATGGGAAATTGTGGTGCATGTCCTTTTCCCTATCCTTTTCCTTGTACTTTTGGAGGTGGCCCCTATGGCCCATGTCCCTATACCTATCCTAGAGGAATCACTATAGGATCTTTTCCTGCTGGTACCTGCACTGGCCCATGCTACCTTTATGTTGTTACTCTCCAACCACCACCACCTCAACCCCCTCCATTCCCTCCCTCTCCCTCATCCCCCATCATCATTTCCATCATGTCTTGCACAATCCTCTCCTCATACTGGCCACTCATCAGCCTACACAACCCTATAATAGTCAATCTAATCCGCCTATGAATGGCTCACCTCTAAGCGTATGCCAGTGTGACCCCTTCATCCATGACTAACTCTTGTTCCTGATTCCATGTCACTATTATCATCTCCATCCATGATGACTGAGCTCCCCTTAGATCTACCCCATCCCCCATATACTCCTAACCTCCTGTGTCACTAGTGGGTGTGGAAACCCATCTGGCACAACATCATGCACTTGTCCAAACTGACATCATACCCGCGATGGCATATATTGAGAGATCATATGTGTTGGCCTCCCTATGAGCCAATAATTAGTTTGCATGAACCTCATGAAATAGGTGTCTAACCACCTATCCTATGTGTACATATGTTGCCTCAGGTCTATGTGCCCTCATGCCTCACATCTTGCATATGGAACCCACTCTATCCACTACATCTCATCTAAAGTCCTCCGCCAGTGACCGATGGAGTCTGTCGACTCATAATTGATGGGTGGTCAGTATCTACATGCACATGGCTTGTAAGATGCTCTAGTCTCCACTTTCCTAATGGGGTACACCACATCGATGTGCTCCCATTCCCATACCAAAATTAATGTCACCCCAGCCCCCAGTGTCTTACCCTTCCGGTAGGTGCACATGTAAATAATATTCAAGTTGGTCAAGGATGGTATATCCCCATCAATACTACTCCCCATCATCCTCCAGTATGGCACTCAAAACCTCTGTGCATCCAACTAGGAACCCATGACCAACATGATTAGGCATCATGTATCCCCCAAATAACCATACCATTGACAAAGCTACCTAGTGTAGCTGTGGTCATGTGGCCATCGTTGCACTCCACGACATCCACTATCTCGATGTCAGAATCTGGACATATGGTTGTCGAAATGTTGTCTCTAGATAGGGATCTAAACCCTCATGTATGTAATCTGGTATCAACCCCTAGATCAGAACATTATATATGCCAGACATCATAAAGCGTGATGGTAGCATTCCCTTTTAGAAATTGAAACTTGACATTGGATTGTACCACCTCTTAATCAATGTCATCATTAGTGCATTATGTGCTCTCAATTGTGGCCAAGGGGTACATCCTCCAGGCCACACAAGGTGACCTGTCTCCACTCCTCTATCATCAGTCAATCTGATAGTGCCATCATGTTAGGCTAGGACTCTCAAGAACCAAAAGGGTACTATATTCTCTTCCACACACAAGTCAATCCTATCAGGCCTTTTCTCCTAGTCTGAGGCATCACTTCTTTCCCTTTGTATCCCCTTCCTCCAATTTTGCATTTTTTGGGTCAATCGGTACAAACATCAATCAACCTACACATGTGTTGATTGGCGTATATGTTGATCTATAGAGATTATGGATCTAATCTATCATCCCCGCTCCCCTCTCTTTCCTTTGCAGACGTCATTCCCTGATCAGGCATCTTCATAGACGATGATCGGTTGATCATCGTCTATGCCGATGATGATCGGTCAATCGTCATCTACGTAGACGTAGATCGTTCGATAATCATCTGCGCCCTGACACCGTTTTATCCTATTTTTGGCATATTAAATGCTAACTAACTGCAAAAATTGATAACTTAACAGGTAGGGCATGTTGGACTCACCGGTGGTCCTACGTCTATAGGTCGCCTGTAGGTCCAGATGCACTCTCCAAGCCGGGCATGGTTTCGTGGGTCAGCCATCACTCTCACTTATCTCTCTCTTTTTTCTCTTCATGAGTGAAAATGACTTCTCTCAGGGCCCTTATGGCCTATTTATAGGCCCTTTGGGACCCACTTTTTGCCCCAGTCCCCATTTTATCATCCCGGTCCCCATTGTTTGTCCTGTTTCTTCTCGATATGTCATGCAATTAGTCTTTCTCCTCTCTTTCCACCTTTTCAAGAAAATTGTTACAAAAAAATATTTTTTATATTATTTTCTCGAGGGGGCACCATCCTTCACCATCGTCACCCTAGGCCCTCCTATTCTTTATGGGGCATCTTATTTTCTTTTCTTTGACCTGAAATTATTTTCAAACACCGCTTCAAAGAGGGGAAAAATGTAGAGATCTAAAATTGTCCCTACACACTCATATTAATTTAATTAATATTACCTTAGTAATACTATATTTAATTCCAGTTAATTAATTATTATTTTCATATTCATCTATTGATTTAATTAAATTTATATAATTAAATTAATTCATTATTCTAAGGTATCTAAAGATAATTTAAATACCCTTCCCTAATATATTAAATTTACATTTAATATATGTTCCTCCACAAAATCTCCTTTTTAAATAAATTCTAATTTATTTATTTCACTCCACATCCTAATATTTTTCTAAGCTATGATTAAATTTAAATCTAATCTTAATCCAATCTAGAATCCTACCTTAAGCCTACTCTATTCCTACTCTACACCCATCACCTCACCCTCTAAACCTACTTTCTCACTAAAGTACACACTAATCTCACTTAATTAGGTTAAAAAGGTGATTCCTACTCCTTTTAGTGCTAATGAATTTCTCACACATGTGTGAGCAACTCCTCCCAAGGAATCCACCTAACTTCCTTAAATGCTCTTACACCTTGGTCCCCCACTCCTTTCTCCAAGGTTTCTCACACATGTGTGAGCAACCTTGAGCCTCTCAAAACTTAAAGGATTGGATTGAATTTTTTCATGGCATGTCCTTTTTCTCTTGTGTCCTCCATGTGGAATCTATGTGGATGACACATGTGCTCCACCTCATCCAAGCCATTTCCTTCTCTCCAAAAATCTATAAATAGGAGCCTTGCCGAGAGAAAATCATCCATTGTTTTTATGCATTGTTATCATGCTAACATAGCTCTGTAATTTGCATTATTTTCATGTTCTTAGTTCATTTCAATCTTAAGCACTTAGATATTACATGTTCGGAATGGAAAATGAATCTAAAAATCTAGCTTGATCTTGCATTCAATCTTAGCCTAGTATTTTCATTAGCACTCTTTTTGTGGAAGATTGGGGCAAATTTCATCAACTTTGATCTTGATTTCTTCAAATCCATCTCAAATAGCTTGCATCTTAGATCATAATCCATCAATCAAGTGGGATTCATATTATGTTCTGGGAGATCACACCCACAATATATTTCAAGAGAAAATCTAATAATTCATAATAGGGTGCAACTTATTAATAGCTCAATCTGATGTTATGTTGATTTCTTTATTGGCTCTTGTTCATTTCATGATTGAAATCTTTTTATGTGCTAACCCACTAAAATTTTCATATTTGAGCTTTCTCCCAATAGGTGAATATTTCCTCATACATAGATACAAATATGGATATACTGTTCTTCATGAGATAATTAGTATGCATTGCTAGTATACTCACATGCTTTGATAAAATTACTACTTTATATATGGCGTATGGAATGATTTATATGGTTCTCAAAGAAATGACAGTGCATTATTGATGTTAAATAATGGTAATTTGATTACCATATTTGAATACATGACTCTCATCTTGTATTTTTCTCTATTCATATGCATTGTGTTTTTGTCATCTTATTAAAAGATGCAGATTGATGTTTGATCCATTAAGATTCAATGCCTAATACATTGTATCCATGATAAGGAGTTTAATGTCCTATCAATGGATTCATTGATGTTTCATTAAGAAGCTTATCATTCACATAAAACATGTGGCATTGAACTTCTAATACAAATAAGATAAATATTGTATCTGGTAATAAGTACCACCATGACAAGATCATGATTCACCTTGATTGAATGTGCAGTTTTTATAACACTTGCAGTAACATAACATTTGGTGAAATTTTTAACAACAAAATTACACATGTGATTTACTCATGTTCATGAAAGGGAGAGCATCTAAGCTTCATAAATTTTATAATTTTTCTATAATTGGTATTAAATATGCTTGATTGATGAAACAAGTTGATAGCAGTATCTCTACGTGATCAATTATTACTTGATAAAGGTATAATGATATATGAGAGGCAATTCTTATTTGACAATAATGATACTTAAGTGATGAGATAATATTTGATGCTCAGGTATGCCTATGAATTTATAGCTTGTTGGATCTTCTTATTGACTATTTTGGGGAAATTTATTCAAGACATTGTTGATCAAATTATTTTTGGAATTTATTTGATCATTTATTTGACTATTATTGGATGACAAAATTCATGATGATGTTTTTGCATACAAATTACAACCTTCTTAATGTTCACATGCCTAACAGTAATTTATTTCTACATACCTCTATCTACTCAGTTGGCATTTTCTCTAATGTCATAAGCAAGATAGTTTGATCTTGATTCAATATTGTAGTTTTTCTTGGAATAGTTCATGAAGGTGTTTTTTGACATGGTGAGTTACTTTGTGATCATCTTTGGTTTTACTAGCACATAGATGGTCTTTTGGTTATTGATATCTTTATGATTATTTCATCTCTTTGATAAAAATTTTCTTTACTCTATGATTTCAGTACAAGCTTAGAATTATTTTCTAATGTTATTGTTGGTATTCATGTTTTGTCACTAATGTCAACATATGTTTCTATGGAGGCAAAAGAGTCTGGTTATTATTGTTGCTTGGTGACTGACAGAAGTGTATGGGTACTGTACGGTTGATTTGGAACGAGAGAAGATGGTGATGTGTACAAAAATGTGTTGTGACCTTATGTCTAAGGTTGCATGGATTAATATTTCATATAGAGTGAGTTACAGATGTTTTAGTGAAGACTAGGCACTAGATTGTGATAGTGATCTTTGACAAATTTAGTCTCTATGTTTTGAGGATAACTTGTGTATGGCATGGATTCATGATATGCGAGATTGGGGAATGTAAAAAGACATGTTGAGGATTTTTTTTTATGATTATTTGGCTGCATGACTCTTGGTGATGCTGGTTGTGGTGTGTGTTCTGGAGGAGACCTATTTGGGGCCGACTTCAGAGATGTAGCGTGTATTATGGAGTGCGAGTGTGGATTACGAATCTTGGATTATATTTAATGAATTGCAATTGACGTTTACTTTTTATAGGTACCATGTGTATCTTAGTAAGGGGTTACTAATTATTTGTTCATTGGGGAAGTCTTAATTGGCCGAACTATTTTCTTATTGTAAATCTGTATAAAAGAAAGTTTTTTTCTTTTATGGAAGTAGAAGTAACAACAAAGTGTGGAAGATATGAGCTTGTTTGTGTGAAGTCTGTTGGATGTAGAGAAGAGGATATGATTTAGATAATTCATTAGAACTAATCAAGAAAATACAATTTCTATCAAATAGTTCACTGGATTGTATATTTCTTATATACATTTGTATTTCAGACAGTAAGTCTTTAGGGTGGAGTTAACCTTCTTTAGGTAGTGTGCCTAGGCAATGACCCTACTGTTACTCTTGAATCTTAACAAGGTTTGTCTTTTAATATGGACTATGTACTATAATGCATTAATAAGCTACTAACATGGCTAAAATTTTAGTAGGGATGCTATACTATACAGGAAGAAGGAAGGAAGTTAGATGAAATTTTGTCCTTGATTGCTAGAAGATAAAAGAGGGTTAAGGGTGAGTTTGAAGGAAAGTTACCTCTAAAATGTTTTTCATGTAATAAGATAGGTCATTTTGCATCTATATTTCCTACAAGGGTTCCTAAGCATAAATATAATTGTTATGAACCTAAGTATTCCAAGGATAAGGAATGCTACTATGCTAGTGAAGGTGTTTCTGATGATGATGCTATTGATTATGATGACATTGGATTTAGTGCTATCAAGGATGATGAACTTATTCATGAAGAGAGAGCCCTAGTGTCACATGTTGAAAAGAAATTTAAATGGTTCATAGATAGTGTTTGTTCACACCATATGATTGGAGATAGAAATAAATTTGTTAAGCTAACCAAGTATTATGGTGGTGTTGTGAGATTTGGTGACAACACTCCTAATCTTATCATTGGATTTGGATATATTTCTCTATGGAAATACTAATACTGATGATGTGTTACTTGTTGATGGACTTAAGTATAATTTTTTGAGTGTTAGATAGTTGGTGGACAAAGATTATCAATTGAAATTCATTGATGGGAAATTCTCTATCAGAAGTAAGTCAGGAGAATTGATTGCATCTGGTACTAAGTCAAGAGGTAATGTACTTGAATTGAATATATCTAAGGCTTCTTGTTTTATTGCAAAGGTTGATTATAGTTTTTTATGGCATAGAATATTTTTTCATATGGATTTTGATAATATTGTGAAGGAAAGTATGACTAATGTTGTTAGAGAGCTACCAAATATTGTGAAACCATCTAACACCATGTGTAGAGAGTGTGTAATGGGGAAACAGACTAGAAGTAGTTTTAAAAGCAAATCTTACTGAGCAAAAGGGAAGTTGGATCTAGTGCATACAATCTGTGTAGTCCTACAAGATCGAGATCTTACTATGGTAAAAGGTATTTTATACTTTTTGTTGATGACTTTTCTAGGATGTTGTGGGTTATATATCTAAGAGAGAAATTAGAGGCTTTTGACAAATTCAAGATATTGAAAGAAAAAGTTGAGAATGAATCAGGTTTAAAGATAAAATCATTGAGATCACATAGAGGTGGAGAGTTTACTTCAGACTTTTTCAATACCTATTGTGAAGAGCATGAAATATACAGACATACATTTGCTCCTAGGACACCACAATGGAATGGGATAGTAGAGAAAAGAAATAGAACAATATTAGATGCTGCAAGAATGATGTTGTTGGAAGGAAATGTATCACATGTTCATTAGAGAGAATTTTTTGGTACTGTTGTTTATACTTTGAACAGAATTCAGATTAGAGAAGGTACAATTAAGACTCCTTATGAATTATGGTTTAATCATACTTCTACTATGAAATATTTCAGAATATTTGGTAGTCAATGCTATATCAAAAGAGATGATGAGATAGGAAAGTTTGATGCTAGAAGTGATGAAGAAATCTTCCTTGGTTATTCCACTAAGAGAAAATCTTATAAATGTTTCAATCTGAGATTGAGGAAGATGATTTAAAGTGCTAATGTGAGGATTGATGAAAATTTCCAGATTTAGGAAAGAATATATGATTGTAACCATATTACAGAGATCAAGGAGGCTACTGCAAATCAAGAAGAATATTTTGAGATTAACCATGAGATCAAGGTATGTCAAGATGACTCAAATGATCTTACTGAAATTCCTAAGACTCCAGTGTATGTTAAGAAAAACCATCCTAAAGATCAAATTATTGGCAACGGAAATAAAGGCATGATGACAAGATCAAAGTTAAGAGATGAAATTTGTTTAATTTCTAAAGTTGAACCAAAAATATTGATGAGGCATGTAGAGATGAATCTTAGACTAAAGCTATCCAGGAATAATTGGAAAAGATAAAGAAAAATAATACTTGGAAACTGGTTCCTAGACCTAAAGATAATAATGTTATAGGAACTAAGTGGGTTTTCCGAAACAAGATGAATGAAGCAGGAATGGTTGTAAGAAATATGACAAGACTAGTTTGTAAAGGCTACTCACAACAAGAAGGTATAGACTTTGAAGAAATATTTTCTCATGTTACTAGTCTTGAGGCTATAAGATTATTTCTTGCTTATGTTGCACACAAAGACTTCAAAGTATATCAAATGGATGTGAAATCTGCATTTCTGAATGGAGATATAGAAGAGGAAGTATATATTGAATATCTTGGTGGATTTCCTCTCATAGAAGATGAGGATATGGTTTGAAAGTTGAAGAAGACTTTGTGTGGACTCAAAAAATCACCTAGAGCATGGTATGCAAGATTATACATGTATCTAATTTGTCTTAGTTTCAGAAAAGGTAATGCAGATAGTAATTTGTACTTAAGAACTAATGAAGATCAAATTCTAATAGTTGAAGTTTTTGTTGATGATATCATTTTTGGAGGAAATGATGTAATAAGTAAAAAAAATTCTAAGGAAATGGAAAATGAATTTGAGATGTCAATGATTCGTGAGATGAAATTTTTCCTTAGACTGCAAATTAGTCAGAACAAGAATGGTATTTTTATCTCTCAAACAAAGTATCGTAAAGAAATGTTTTAAAAGTTTAGAATGGAATATTGTAAACCTATTGGAACACCTATGGTTACTAGTCACAAGCTTACTACTACTAATGAATCTCAGAGTGTTTTTCAAACAAAGTACAGATTTATGATTAGAGGCTTACAATATCTGACTCACACTATACCGGATATTGCTAATGCAGTTGGAATTGTGGCAAGATATCAAGAAGGTCCCAAAGAGACACACCTTGCTGCTGTAAAAAAAATATTTAGATATATGAAAGTAACACTAGATTATGTCTTATGGTATAAGAAATCTGATGATTTTGATCTTCATGCTTATACTGATGTTGATTGGGCAAGAAATGTTGATGACAGAAAGAGTACAAGTGGTGGTGCATTCTTTCTTGGGAAAAGATTGGTTTATTCGTTAAGTAAAAAGAAAGATTGTATAGCTCGGTCTACTATTGAATCAGAGTATGTTGATGCTGCTATAAATTGCACACAAATTGTTTGGATGAAACAAATACTAAAGGACATTGGGATAACATTTTATGAACCAGTGGTTATCCATTGTGATAATACTAGTACAGTTAATATGTCAAAGAATCTAGTTATGCATTCAAAGAGTAAACATATTTCCATTAAGTATCATTTCTTGAGAGACAAGGTTGCAGAAAAGGAGATTAGATTTGAGTATATCAGCACAAAGGAATATATAAAAGATATATTTACAAAACCTTTGCCAAAGGATGCCTTTGAGTATCTCTGAGGTATGCTTGGGGTGAGGCTCCTTCCTTGAAAGAACTAAATTGATGTAGGAATGCATCAGTCCATTGGCTTTTAGATCTATATCATTTTCTAGACTTATTGTATGGATCTACTCCTTGGGGGGTGATCGCAGGAACTTTATAGAACACATTTGGGTGATTTTGCACTTGGTTGTTAGAGGCATGAAGATTTGAAAAAGATACACCTTGCTGAGGAAAGATTATTAGAAGAAGAGTTACGAAAACCTTTTCCATTATTTTCAAAGGGGGAGAGATTCTATGCGAAGTCCTTTCTATTTTAGGGAGAGTTGTGTTGATGATATTGAGAAGACTGTATTGAGAGTGAGTACTTTTGGGTTGATGGGTTTTCCCATATGTTTCCATCAATTCCAAAGGGGGAGATTGTTGGAATTGGTTTCTGATGTTTTTTTTGGCATTCATGTTTTGTCACTGATGTCAACATATGTTTCTATGGAGGCAGAAAAAACTGGTTATTATTGTTGCTTGGTGACTGTAACACCCCAAAATTGGCATCTTGCAACTCTAACTAATTTTGTTGCATTTTTCATTCTTCTAAATCATCAAAGTCCTATTGTACTAGGAAATTCTGAGTTTTCACTGACTCTACTTGACCTGAGTGTCAAATGCAGAAAATCCTAAATCTGTATTAATCATA
>MU226852.1:4582690-4606136 GCA_018584345.1 Thuja plicata | reverse complement strand
GTTTTATTTCAAAATAGGAAAGTTTCTATTCTGATCCTCTCAGAGTCTATAAAAGAACTCTCATTCTTCATTCAAAACCCCCTGATGACCCCCTGAAAACTTTACTCAAAATTGCATTGTTAGAATACTGAATTGTTGTCTCATTTTCTTAATATCATATAGAGTAATTTCATATTGCAATAGTATAATTTCAATTTCTAGATTAATGGCATTTAGTATTCATGTTTAGATGATCTCTCATATTTCAATTCCTAGCATAATCTTGCATTGTATTGCACTTATCATGATAAATCCTTCATTCTTAGATTGGTCCATGGTTGTGAGACTCTCATCCTGAGAGCAATTTCAAAAACCCCATCTAGATAGAAGGCAATAGGTCGAATCACGCAGACAGGCAGGATGAATAACTCATATTCAGTCTTGTTTGCACCTGGTGAAGAAGGACTATGTTGAAGTGTGTGGTTGATTAAGAAGGCCAAAATTAACACATACAGTGACTGACAGAAGTGTATGGTTATTGTACGGTTTATTCAGAATGAGAAAAGATGGTGATGTGTACTAGGATGTATTGTGATCTTATTTATAAGGTCGCATGGCTTAATATTTCATATTGAGTGAGTTATAGATGTTTTAGTGAAGATTGGGTACTAGATTGTGATAGTGATCTTTGATAGAGTTAGTCTCTATGTTTTGAGGATAACTTGTGTGTGATATGGATTCATGATATGTGAGCTTAGGGAATGGAAAAATATATGTTGAGGAATTTTTTTATGATTCTTGGTTCATAAGACTCTTGGTGACATTAGCTATGGTGTGTATTCTAGAGGAGACCTATTTGGGGCCGACTTCAGAGATGTAGCATGTATTATGGACTGCGATTATGGATTACAGATCTTGAATTATATTTAATGAATTGTAATTGATGTTTACTTGTTAAGGTATTGTGTGTATCTTAGAAATGGGTTAAGTAATTATTTGTTCATTGGGGAAGTCTTAATTGGCTCACCTATTTTCTTATTGTAAATCTGTATAAAATAAATTAGTTTTCTTTTATGGAAGTAGAAGTAACAACAAAGTGTGGAAGTTGCGAGCTTGTTTGTGCGAAGTCTACTAGATGTAGAGAAGAGGATATGATTTAGAGACTTCATTGGAACTAATCAAGAAAATATAGTTGTTATCAGACAATTAACTAGATGTTATATTTCTTATATACACTTGTATTTTAGACAGTAAGTCTTGAGGGTGGATTTAACCTTCTTTAGTGATGCGGAGCTTATGGTTCCCACTATGTCCTAAAGGAATTAATTCCTTAACTCTTGAAGAAGGTCACTTACCATAGACTCCACACATTTTAAAATAACTTCCTCACTTCGATACTGCATCCAAACTTGCTTATTCAAGTTTATATTTAGGTTGATTTGGACAATCATTCCCAATGACCCTACTTGGGTACACCAACTTTTGGTAAAACATAAGAGGTTATATGAATTTTTGGATTGGGGTTGGATAAATTTTCTAAGGCCTTATTTATGAGAAACATGACACAAATCCAATAGTGTATTTTGTTCAAGACTATTGTTTATGGTGCTTCCCTCTTTAGGCACCTAACCCCCTTGTAGCCCCAACCAAACAGTTTTTGGACCATAACTCTTTACTTTCCCAAAGAACTAGGAAAAATAAGGGAATATTCAGATACCCTTTATCAAATTACAAATATTCCCAAACTCAAGGTTTATGACTCAATCATTCAGCTCCTAAATTCTTATATGCATGACAGACCTAATTACCCTAATTAGGACAAATTAATAAAGGAAGTACCTATGGAATGGAGTGAAGAGACTAAAAATTGACTTAGGGATGGTCTCCATGTTAAATATACTCCAAATATTCAATTATAGTTCTTGATGCAACCCCAACATGCATTTGTCATCAAATGCTTATATTGTTCATTGGTTGCCACATGGAGATGTCAACCAAAAATCAATTGGAACTCCTTGCTTCAACCACCAACCTGAAAAATACTTTAGGATTCATGGAACACATGTACATTCCCCTCATTTCACAAAATCTAAGATTTTTCCAATGGTGGAATGAGGATAAATAGACATTTATTTAGGGAAACCCTAGGTAACTAGGGTTTTCAAACAATTTTCACCAAAACGACAATATCTCTTGTTCTACAATGGATCAAAGGTTCAAACCAAATGAAAATGAAATTTTATTAAATATACCTCAACAATCCATTGGTCTTCCACTTGTTTGAGTTAGTACAGGGATGTACAGATCCAGAAAAAATCATTTTTTGTAGGAAAATGGTTCAATTTTATTGATAAGTTCAAAATTTTACATCCTCTCTCCTCCACCCACATGTGGGGGATATTTGAAGAGTTACTCCAATGGTTAAAAATTAATTTCAAACAATGATCCATTGGGAGGAAGGTTTACAACCAACTTTCAAAAAAATTTCAAGTCGACAAAATGTTGTTATGCAACTTTTTATGCAAATGTTGCATTTTTGCATATTTTGCTCAAAATGAAAAATTGAAAAATTGTTGATTGCTCACGTGCCTACGGGTTAAAAATGGACCAAAAATACCTAAGGAACAGCTAAAAAAAAAAATTAATAAAAAAACACATAATTTGAAGATTTGTGGATCCTTTGACCATAGTTGACCAAGTGGTTCATAAAGACCAAATCTTGGCACTAGGTCTTACAAATGGATCAGTATTGAAAACAAGAAGTCCTAAATTTTTAGGACATGTTGAAGATGCCTTTATTATTTTGGGGCTCCTACACCATTTAGGAAGTGTGCCTTGGTAGTGAGCCTACTGTTACTCTTGACTCCTAACAGGGTTTGCCCTTTAACAGGGACTATGTATTGTAATTAATTAATAAGCTCCTAACAGGGCTAAATCTTTTAGCAGGGATACTATACTCTCAATACATTATTTGTGGGTGTCAATTCCCACTGGCATTTTACCTTTAATAGGGTTTCCTCTACAAAAAAGGAATTTTTTATGGTGTTGCATTTATTGTGTTATCATTTGGATTAAATTTTTGGTTTATAATTTTTAATGTTTAATAATATGTCTCACAACTGATTCACCCCNATTCCCCCCCCCCCCCCCCTCTCAGTTATGTTCATGGACTATTATTCCTAAAAAATGCATCTTAGTTATTTTAGAATACTTTTTATTTTAGTTTGGCATTGTGATATGTTATAGTCATATTATGGTTATCAACATGCTTACTTCAGATACACTCATTTTGATAATTGTACTAAAAATTAGATCAGTTGATTACTAGTTATTATCAGAACTATATTGTTTACTTTCATATTTGGTTGATTCAACTCTACTTCATAAAGATCATTTGATTATTACTTTCAGTTCATCTCATCTACAATCCAAATCAAGACTAGCTTTCAGCATAATATTTTATTGCCTATATTTTGGATTTGATAGTTTAAGTATTTCAATTGTAGTTACATTTCTTAGTTCCTTAGTGCCCTATCAACTCCCTGCTACTACAAGTATATTGATTCCATGATACTACAGGTACATTGATTCATTTTTTTTCTTTTCATATGTACATCATCTTTTGATCCCCTCTCCTTTGTCCTTGATGCAAAAAGGGGGAGAGGTTAGTGTTTTTTACACTAAGGACATGTTAGCAATTTTTCTTGTAGAATATATTGAAGCATCAAATGCTTGACTCTTTGACTCCCAACTCATGATTCATGCAAGTAAAATAACTAATTGATTAGGATATGATCCTCCTTCTTCTTTGATCTCCATAGACTCGGGCGGGTGTACCTCTTGACTTATTTTTTTCCAATAAATCAGATAGGGGATTCAAGATTCTCACAATTATTTACTAATGTCTTTTACTGCAACTGATGTAGAGCTTCAAAAGCCAATCCATGATCTTGAACAAGAGTAAATAACATTTCAAAAAAATGGCCAATGTGACAAGGATATTTATCCTTCTTCTCTTCCAGTTTAAAAACTCAGGCAGGCTAACCTAAAGGATTCAGTTATTTAATGAATCACCAACAATATATGTACTATTCAATACAGATTCTAAACATCCATGCTCTTAAACAAGAAAGTAAAATATTGTTCAATTTTATGAATTTGATGATGAGACCTGCATAACCAGCAAAGACCAGTGCCTTATCTATTGGGAAACAAAGTCTAATAAATATACATCCCCAGAAAATCTAACTCCAAACACATAGAAACCGAATGAAATGCATTACAAGTCACTCTTTTCACTCCAATACCCAGACATCAGATTCATGTTCAAACCTTAAACTCTCAGAACTTGTATTCAAGATTTACTCTCTCCTTGAAAGAAACTCAAACACAAATTCACAACTACCTGTTAACCAGTCTATTAAAGTGCCTTACAAATTAATACACAAGAATTTAAAACAAGACACACAAAGACATCACCAATATGGCAAGGGATTCCATTGTTCCTCATTAAAAATATTTTGATTTAGTACATTTTTAAGATCAAGAACTCAGAGAGACAAGACCCAAGAATCAGAATATTGTCCAGCAGTCTTAATTTCACCATCCTTGTAACAATAGAGAAGAAGAAAGATATAGGAGAAAGGGAGGCCATTTTCAGCAACTGACATCTCTCTGTTTCCAAGAAAATATCTTCTCCTCCAAGAAAATGATCTGATCTTCTCCTGTAATTGCCTCTTGCTTGCAATCATTCTCTTTAACCAATTTGATTCTAGGCATGCTTTCTAAAAAAATCTGATTTCACTCTCTGTGAAAATTGACTCCATGAATCCTTCTCTTTCATGCTTTGAAATATTAAATATTTTACAAAACTATATAATAAGAATATGAAGATTCAATTACTTTTAATTTTTGCATTTTCTACTTTGTCTATGGAAATATGTCTTTTACTTTCTCTTAATATTTATGCAGACTATAGTATCTTAAATCATTTTACCTTTTAAATCTACACATTTCTTTGTCTTGGAATTTCTCTCTTCTATGCATTTTTACTCCTAGAACTCACCAGATCTATAAGTCTCTGAATTCATTTCCTAACTCTAGGTTTATCTAGAGATTGGGAGATGCTCTAAGTCTCTGAATGTTGGCGCTAACCCTAGTTAGATCTGGAGATTGGGAGATAAGCCTTTGTCTCTAGATCTCTAAATAGACTCAACCTTAACCCTGCTCTAACCACAGTCCATCTGGAGATTACGATATACACTAGGTCTCTAAGTCTCTGGATGATCTTGCTAACCCAGGGTTTATTGGGAGATTGCGTGATAGCCCTTGATCTTGATCTTGATTTGACAGTTCATGTACATTCTCTGAATGTTTATCTACTAACCGCCAGCATCTGGAGATCACGCGACTGAGGCATCTCTGAATCTTGAAATCATTTGCCACTAATTGCTAGCATTTGGAGATCATGCACGGAAGCTTAATAACTACTGCCTCTAAATCTCATAGTGATCTAGCTAACTACAGGTTTTTCTAGCAACTTCACGCCCTACCACCAAGTGTCATGTTTCTTATGTATACGGTTCCTTCCAAAAACATGTTTCCTTTGAATTCACCTACCTGGCACTCAAATTGAGGCCCCTCCTATGCACGTGCATGGAGAGCCTCTAGGTTCTTTCTTCAAATCACTATGTGAGCATTGTGGTATTTAAACATCATAGAATCCCATTTCCGAGTGCATGTGGGATTAATTTTTCAAGTGTTTAAACTATGTGTTCACGTGCGTATAAAATTTGGTTTCCATGACCATTCAAAAACACTCACCAAGTGTTGCCTCCAATGAGCCTTCCATCTCTTTACTTCAAACAACCATATGAGTGCAGGAATATTTAAACATTTCAAAATTCCCTCATCTAATGAATGTGGGATAAATGTTTTTTACCATTTCACAAAACAAAAACTGCACACGGCTCCATGGTTTTAAGTTAGCACAACCTCTTCCTAATGTACCTACATGGACACCTCTCTGATTTCCACCTGCAAACTGCAATAGTTTTTTTAAAATTTTGTCTTTACTTCCATATTGCGCAGGGTCTTTCAACATTGCGTAGGCTATTCCTTTGTTCACTCCACGCTAGCCTCCTTCAATGTTGTGTAGACTCCATCTCACAAAACAATGCTTTAAAGTTTCTAAATAATCTCCCTCCTCCTTTCCATAGCACATGCCTCTGCTACTATTGCGCAGACTTCTTTAGTATACACCTGCCGTTTGCATTGGCTTGCAAGAACTTGCGTAGATATCCTCTATAATAGCATGGGCTCTAATCTCACTGGAACATCTCCTTCTATTTGGTGTAGCATTATGGAAAATATGTAATTTAGAATGTCATTTGTAAATCTTCCTTTCACTTCATTCTAATGTGCAAGCTTTGGGAAAGGGGTGCATTGGCTCTTTAAAACTGTGCAATATTTCCTTTATATACTGCGTTGGTTCTATCTTTCATTGCACCTACCATTTGCATTGGCTGGAAGATTTAATGTCCTCCCTTGTTCTCTGTGTAGCATATCCCCTTTTAAATATCCCACATGCACACTCCAAATGTATTTGCAAACAAAGTTTTTTAAAGGTTCCTCCTTCATGCCTTGCACAAACATTTCGCAATGCGTTGGGTAATCCCTCTTTCTTGCACAGGGACTTGGCAATCACAATATGCCAATTGCATTTATTTTCAAATTCTTTAATGCTCCATTTCAAACATGTGGCTTCTTTCCTTGTCCATTTCATTGTCTATCAAATAGTAAACATGCTTTCGTTTACGCTTCCATATTTGCATTCATTCATAGTTTGAAATGGTCCATTGATTCCACACTTCTTTCATAGTCAGCTTCATTGGCATATATCCACTAGTACTATTATTTAAATCACAAAATAATTTAAAATAATAATATCCTCTTAAGACCACATAAGCTAAGATTTTGACTTTACAAATAAATGACAAGTCCCTGGGAACTAGTTCGAGGATTGCCACTCAAAAATCCACTTTCATCTTTAACAAACCAAACTTGATCTACAGTGCAACTTGGACCATGAAGCTTTGAAATGGCATCCATTAAAAACAACTCATTATAATTCTGCAAATTGATTTAATTAATAGCATTTGGGCTCTGGAACCGGCTTTAAAAACTGACTAAAAGACCTCCTAGAGCTATCAAGTCCAGAAGACATGGAGACTTTCATGTTTACTATTACTCCGCAAAAACATATCTCCATGATACTTCCTGAGGTGAGATACTTTAATCTCCCAAGTTGACCACTTTCACAAACTGCAAATGCACTGGTCAAAACACATCCAAACCAACTTTGGATTCACTTCTACAAAATTATCAAACCATGTTCTAAGACTTAACCACTGATCCAGGTAGTCCACTTATATGTAAATAGTATAAATCCATAACTGGCACCCCAAGAAAACCAATTGATATGAAACTACAAACCTCTGAAAATAACAACTCGACAAAATTAATTCTATCTAGCACTGGGGATTTGCAGAAATTGCTTTTAGATTTGCCTTGACAAACCCACCAAATGTACACCTCAAGATTGGAAACCTTAGACATAGATTTACTTTCACATAGGGATTACGAAACTTCAATTAGCTCACTCTGATGATCAACTGGTCAACCACTACTAATCTACAAATTTGACACTTTCAAAACTTTTTGAACTTAAACTCATTGAAATTGTAGAAATTGGATTTGGAATCAACTAGGAAAAGTGGTCAAATGGATTGACAAAGGTCTAGAAATATCCAAGGAAGTACGCTTCCATGTTTTTAATTCAGGGGAAAAGCCATTTCTTCAAGATCTTGAACTGGGTGCAACTTGTGGGAAATCAAAGTAGGCTACTCAGAATTCTGCACTTTCACATTCTGAGAAATTGAATAAAATGTAAACAGACTGGGTTTGACAAACTTATCAAGCAAACTCACATGGGTGTAAAAATGGGCATAGAGATTCACTTTCATTCCTACCACATATTGCAACACTCCTTATACCATGACTATCAGTTGGGTATTAGATACAAACCTCTGAAGTGGGTCATTTAGAAAACACTGACAACATGCAAAGTGCAGATTTGGGTAAACACCTGCAAATGGCTATCTCCAAAACATGTCAAAGTTGAAAACTGAGAGTCAGAACCCACTACCTTTCTGAATGATAGTTGATGCACATTTCCCCCAAGTGGTTTGTCATAAAAAATTTCAGGTCTCTTTCTTCTTGCACTCAAAGTTGGCTTCTTACAAAAAGTTCTTTTAGGGGCAATATCTTGCACTTAGAGAAATTTTATAATTATTCACTCTAAAATTTAACCAGAATTTTAGAGTTCCAACAGGACAAATCGGGATTTTGTTTCTCCTCTCCATGTTATCCTTGATGCCAAACACACTAACTAGGTAGTATATGCAATGATCATTTATTTCCATCAGTTTGATTCATTCATGGGATTTCCATTTAGTTCCATTAATTACATTATGAACATTCATTCTACTTGGTGACATCCAGTACATTGATCATATGCTCATCAAATTTATATCACATATGTATTACTTGATACATTGGTTTACTAATAGGAAGTGACACTTGGTTATATTTCACATACATGTCATCATACTTGATACATTGGTTTTCTAACTGGAAGTGACACTTGGTTATATGTCACATACATGTCATCGTACTTGATGATCCTACATTATGATGTAGTCACACTTCACAAGAGTGTTACTTGATGATCTACACCATGATATGTTAGATTTATTGTAATTAATTGATGATGTTTCTATGTGAGATAGTGTATTGCATAAAAATGTAACTAAAAGAATAAACTTAAGAAACTAAGATCATTCTAACATATTCTATGCATACCTCAAAATATGGAAGAAAGTATGCATATGTGAAGAAATAAAGTAAGAAAAAAATATTAAACTATAATAACACATGCAAACCTCTCAAGATGAAGAAGTGTTTTTGATTTGTCGTACAAGGATGGAATGTGGTTTCTCACAAATCTAGGAGCATGACAATGTATTGAAGGTCCTTGTTGAAGGAGGAGAAAAGCTTTCAATTTATTGGATTTTGAGGGAAATGAATGGTTTGGATTCAAATTTGGATGTAGGGCTATTGCATAGGATCAATGATGTGGCCATGAGGTGGAGGCCAAGTGGAGGCCAAGTGGACTTAGGGTTTGACCATTCAAAGGGGGAAAGATTCTCACACATGTGTGAGAAACCTTTGAAAGTGATGGGTCAATGACAATGTGTAAGAATGTGTAAGAGGGTGAGAAGACCAAAGTTTATCACACATGTGTGAGCAACTTGGGAAAGTAATGGCTCTATGACAAAGGTCAAAAGGCGTAAGAGGATGAGAGAGAGAATGACAGAACCAAGGTTGAATTTACATGTGAAGGGGGACAAATGTGTAAGTGTGTAAGGCTTTATGTAAGATGTGTGTAAGAGAGTGTGTAAGAGTCACATGTTAGTTGGGTTTGTTAGTAATAACTGAGAGAGGGGGGTGAATTAGTGGCCTCAAAAATTAATCCTTAAATGAACCCTTAAAACTTAGAACCACTAATTATGCCTCTAGTTATCTTTAGTCATGTAAGATGAATGCCTCCAAATACTTATATCAAATTACTACTTGTCAAAATGCTTTGTAAAACCTTCTACTGTATGTTTACCGATAAGTAGTCTTCTATTTACCGAAACATAGTAAATAACTAGTGTATACCGATCAATCCAGATTTACTTATGTGAAATGAAAACAATAAAGTAATGACTCATAGACACATTAACACATGGATTTTTAACGTGGAAACCCTGTTAAGGGAAAAACCATTGGGACCGGTACCCCAAATTTTCACTCTTCTAAAGTGAGCTTGGTGAAGAGCCAACCTTGTTAAAGGTTACAAACACACTGTTAGGTGTGACCTTGTAAGAGGATTTAGATAATAGTTTTTCACATGGTATCTAGCATCTAATGCTACCATCCCTGATCAAACACTCACTCGGCATGTCAATTGGTATCGAGCATATCCAATGCTACCTTATATGATCAAAAATTTGATACTCCTTGGGATGTATCTCAATTACAAAAGAATTTTAAGTCCTACTAAGTTAACAGACTTAATGATTCAATGGTTAAACTGAAATAGTAAATTGATTTGTTCACACATACAACTTGAATTGCAGATTTTTAGATCTATTGTAAGTGCATTACCTCTCTGAACAATATAATCAATTCAATACCTTTGCTCCACACTGTTCTACTCTATGATATTATGTCACAGTTCATCAGTGTCTGCAGAATTTAGCTCTTTCCTCAACTTGATTGATCAGGTCTGAATGAAGACTTTCTTCTCCTTCAGAATCTCTTCAGCATCTATTCTCTTGTCACTCCCCTTATTCATAATTAATAAGCTTGTCTCTTAAATAGACATGATTTCATCATTTCTTGGCTTTCTTGATCTTGGTGTGATCCAAAATTCTAGCCACTTAGATTTAAATCAAAACTCCAATTTTATCTGCAGAGATCTTCTTGCCAACTGGACAAAGCAGCTTTAAATCATTTACTTATCTCCGATTTTATATTGTCAATTAAAACAATAATAAGTATTAGTTAAGTCTATATTTAGCTCTTGACAGCTAAGCATTTTTTTTATGAACTCTCTATTTTGTTGGTCAATACTTCACTTAGTCATCAGTGACAACTAACTATTCTGTTGGTGTGACTTCAGTTATCTTCAGGATCTCTATCCTTGTCTTATCTATCAGGCAACACTCTAATTCAGTCCATTGGGTTACATTGTGCTTTTCTCATTGGGTAACTCTGTGACTTTTCTCATCGATAATGTTGTGCTTTTTCTCATCGGGTAACACAGTGACTTTTCTCTAGTTGGTTTACTCTGTCCGTCAGTGTGCACTCCATTAGTGTATATAATCACTTTGTGAATACTTGACTTTTATGCATTACTGATAGCATAACCTTTGATTCATTGGTTCTTTGAATTATTTAGCAGTATGTACATGACCATATAGATTATATCAAGTTGACATCAATGACAATACAATACATTAATTGATTTAATTTCTTTGCATTAACTTTCTATGACTTGGTAATCATCAACTTAACATCTTCAAACATTCAATTAGTTATAGTTCATCAATTTCTCCCTTTGGCATTGATGGAAACACATGACATTATCACACTATATTATGACTAATACAATATGAAATATAACATTTAAAGTTCATCAAACTACCAATCTTAAGTACTATAACCGATACAAATATCTGGTCCTCAATAATATTATGAGAGCTTAGATTTGATTCTTGTTGCTTTCTCTGTCTTTAATCCCTTCATTGGATAGATATATAATCTCTCTAATTTTTATGTGATGTGTTCTCTCCCTGTGTCAAATTCTCTCCCTTTGACTTTTCTTTGTTCTTTTGATGTCTCTTGTCAGCGATTCTCTCCCTTTGTATGTACTCTCCCTTTCTGGTTACATCTCTCCCTTGGATAATGTGATGGATATAATATCCCTCTAATGTAATAATGGATATAATCCCTCCCTTTGACAGTAATGCCAAACAAATATTTGACAATAATGTCAAGCAATCCTTTCTACCCATAATATACTTCTTGAATCTCCCAATCTATCAGCAATATAACAACTCTGGTTCTTGGAGTAGATAAATAGCTTGTTGTGTATAGAAGTACCTTTGAAGTCCATCTCTTTTCTTGCATCAACATGAATGATATTCTGATAGTGTGTAGGTTGATGCAGCCTTCTAATCATCTTACTGACTAGTAGACAAGGGTCTGACCCCTAGTCTCTTTCTTAAGTACTCAAATGCATCCTTGGGCAGTGGCTTGGTGAAGATATCAGCTAATTGTTCCTTTGATTGTACATACTCAAGTATAACTTCTTTTTCTTGAACTGGTTCTCTCAAATAATGATACTTGATAGAAATATGCTTTGTTTTAGCATGCATGACTGGATTCTTGGAGATGTTTATTTCACTTGTGTTATCACAATAGATAATTACTGGTTCAAGAATTTTCATATGCATACCTTCTAGTAACTATTTGATCCATACAATATTTGAGCAGTTCACAGCAGCAACAACATACTCTTCTTCTATAGTAGACTGAGAGATGCATCCTTGCTTCTTGATGATCCATGTGACAAGTCTGTCACCCATAAAGAATGCTCCTCCAATTATGCTCTTTCAGTCATCAATGTTTCCATCCCAATCAGTGTTGGTAAAGACCTTAAGTTCAAATTTGCCTTCTCTTCTATACCATAACCCATAGTCCTCAGAATTCTTTAGATATCTTAGGATTCTTTTCACAACAGTCATATATGATTCCTTGTGATTAGCTGAAAATCTTGCAACTATTCCTACTGTATATGCAATATCTGGTCTAGTATGTACAACATACATGAGTTTTCCAATCATTGATCTGTACAAAGTTTGATTTACCTCAGTTGACTTGTCCTCCTTTTTTAGTTTACATCTAGTTGTCATCCATGTTCCAACTAGCTTGGAATCTTCCTTCTTGAATATTTTCAACACTTCCTTGATGTATTTGGATTGTGTAATGAAAATGCCTTCATCTTGTTGCATGATTTGTATACTAAGAAAGAACTTGATCTCTCCAAACATAGACATCTCAAACTCTTTTCTCATTTCATTTGCAAATGATTTTCATAGCATATCATTGCCTCTAAATATGATGTCATCAACAAATATTTCAATAATTAAAATGTTAGCATCAGTATCTTCCTTCAAGTAAAGATTATTGTTTTCACTATTCCTTACAAATCTAATACTTATGAGATAGGAATGAAGTCTTTCATACCAGGCTCTTGGTGTTTTTTTTAATCCATAAAAGGCTTTGTGTGTTCTACATACCATGTTCCTCTTTTCTAGATCAACAAACCCTTTTGGTTGCTCAAAGTATACCTCTTCCTCAAGTATTCCATTTGGGAATGCAGACTTGACATCCATTTGATATGCCTTTAATCCTTTAAATGCAGCATAAGAAAGTAATATTCTCACTCCTTCTAGCCTAGAAACGGGTGCAATTTTTTCTCCATAGTCAATCCCTTCTTCTTGCGCATACCCCTTGCATACTAGTCTTGCTTTATTTCTGGTGACTCCCATGTGCAGGAGCACCCTGATTGAACAAAGTATTCACATGAACCCTAGGGGTTCTCTCAAGTTCCTAAGAATCATTTGGCAATGATAGGACATTGGGTTAGTCATTGGATCACCTTGTAAGGTCATAATTCCAAGTTTGGCACATTATAAGCCCTTGGTCAACTATTGGCCATTAATGGTCCAAAACCGTAGGAATACATTTTATTATATTTTTGTGTTTGGATACACTAGGGATCAAAAATAACATCTTGACCAAGTTTGGTCATCAGATTTACAAAATTGCACAAAATGTAAAAGTTGCTCAAAAGTTGTCAAGCAACTTTTGAGCAAACATGACAAATTTTTGAAAAACAACTCCCAAACGGTCAAAATAGTTTAGAATTGTCATGTAACCATTGGGAGTGCCAAAAAATCCTTTTAGGAGGGTGGTAGGCCAATGATGTAATTTGGCATTCTGAAATTAATAAAATAACCATTTTCTTGCATTTCCCAAGGAACAGTCACTATGTATGGTCGGGTATGGGTAGAGGGACATGAAAGTCTGATACCAAGGGTTAGTCCTTTGAATCTTCTTCCATTTGGTTTTGGTCTCATGTTTTGATCAGTTTTGGATTGAAAGTTTTAGAATTTACAAATTCACTGCCTGGATTTTAGGCCCTAAATCAGGGTTTCTAAGTAAATTTAGTGTATTTCCACTTTCCACCATGGGAATTCAATGACCCTTGGTGGAAAGCTTGTTGATATGATTATTTTTTATATTATACAAGATAGGTTCTTCAATTTGCAGGGAAGTGGAAGAAAAGTGATGCCATAGGTGTATATCCTTATGTATGCACCATCACAAAATTAGGACAGCACTCATAACTTCCATTTGGGAATTGATCACAAGCCCTAAGTTAGAGAGGGAGACCCTTGTGAACAACTTCACATGATCCAATCATTGGTTTGTCATTTGGATGCATCCAAAGGTACCTCTAGTGTAAATGGAGGCCTAATTAGCCCTAATTGCATAAGCAATTTTGTCTATCTTTCCATCTCTTTATCACTTCCAAGTTCTAGGGCTTAAGTAAAAGGTCTTAGGCCATAAAGGGTTCCTGAATCCCAAATATTTTTAGTGAGTTATGTGGAAAAATCTCATTTAAGATCAAATTTCCTCCTGAAAAAGGCTAGAAGCCTAGTCTTGAGATTGTGAAGCAACTATGGTGTGTGGGTTACATTTTGGTGAAAGAACCATTAGAACTAAGTGCTAGGGACCTAAATAGACCCCACCTATTAGAATAGGTCACCCCTAGTCCCTTAAGTCATTTTGGGGGGTATTGCTAGAAGTTTGGGCAAGTGCTTGTGAAACCACTCATGGTAGTTGGTGTAGTAGGATTGGTAAAACCTAGTGATTAGGTTTCCCTCTAGGTTCTGGGGTTTTGAAAGCCTAACCAAGTCCTTTTCTCACACTTGTGATAAGTGTGAAACACTTTGGATTTCAATCAAGGATTTTTGGGGTACATTGCCCTATTTGGGTCATTTTTTAGGCTTCCAATTGCCCACTTTGCATCACTCCTCCATTCTCATTCACCTTATTCTTGAATATCCATTTTGTACCAATGAAATACTTGTCATCCGGTCTTGGTACAAGTGTCCATGTCTTTTTTTTCTCAATCTTCTCAATTTCTTCATTCATAGCACTAATCCATTCTTCATTATCAAGTGTAGCATTGACAAATTTTGGTTCAAAATCACAAATTAAACATCTTGTGTTTAGAGACCTACTTCTAGTTCTCATACCAGCCTTCTTGTCTCCTATGATCTGGTTATGTGGATGGTTCCTTCTGACATATCTAGCAAGTACAGGTTCAATTCTTTGTCTATCATCTTGATCATCATTTTGTCTCATTTTGATCTTCATCGCTTGGTACATCATCTTGAGCAATATCCTGATTTTTAGTATGTGCATCCTGATGCTCAGTTGCAATAATGTATTTCTCAGAGCTATACATTGTTTCTTGGGTAGAGTGTTAGGTTCTTTAATGTAAACAAACCTGTTTTAGTCCTTTGGTTCTTTTGTGCTTTCCTTTTCATTCTTCTCTGCAAATTCATCTATCTTTACATTTGCACTTTCAAAAATTTTGTTAGAGGCTTTATTGAGACATTTATAAGCCTTTCTCTTGGTGGAATACCCTAGAAAGATACCTTCATCCCTTTTGGAGTCAAGTTTTCCATTTCTATCATCTTTTAAGATATAACATTGACTACCAAAGATCTTGAAGTAACTTACATTGGGTGTGTAATCATACCATAGCTCATAGGGTGTCTTCTTGGTGTCTTTCTTCAATTTTACTATGTTCAATATGTAAACAATAGTACTGATAGCTTCCCTCCAGAATATTTGGGTGATGCCTTTCTCTTTCATCGGTGTCCTTATACAATCAACAATGGATCTATTCCTTCTTTCAGCAATTCCATTTTGCTGTGGTGTTCTTGGTGTAGAGACATGTCTTTTGATTCCATGATCATTGCAATAGTCAGTGAATTCGTCTGAAATAAATTCCCCTCCTCTATCTGATCTTAAGCTTTTTAATTCCTTACCACTTTGTTTTTCTACCATTTCTTTGTACCATTTAAACATATTGAATGCTTCTAATTTATCTTTTAGAAACATAATTGTCATCATTCTAGAAAAATCATCAACAAAGAGAATAAAATACCTATCTCCATAGTAGCTCTTTGTCCTCATGGGTCCACATAGATCAGTATGGAATAATTCTAGAATTGCATCAGATGTATGGGTTTTCCTTTTGAAACTAGACTTTGTCATCTTACCTTTTTGACAATTTTTGCACATGATGTTGTCTGGCTTAGTCATCGTCGGTAAGCCTCTGACATTTCTCTTTTTTCTTATCTTTATCATGTTTTCAAAATTCACAGGACACATCCTTTTGTGCCACAACCATATGTCTTTGTTTCTATCCATCAAACAAGTGGTGTCAGTATCATTCAGATAGAATAAGTTACCTTTTGTCTGCTCACTGATACCAATCAACCTTCCTGATTCATTGAAGATCTTTCCCTTCTTATTTTCAAATGCTACTCTATGACCTAAATTGTTTAGCTGAGAAACACTTAACAAATTATAATTCAATCCTCTTACCCAATAAGGATTTTCACATTTAATCAGGTTATTCAACATTATGGTTCCTTTACGTTCAACTTGACAAGGTGTATCATTACCCATTCTTACTGAACCACCATTATAGTATTCAAAAGTCTCAAAAATTTTCTTATCACCGGTCATATGGTGAGTGTAGCCACTATCTATGATCTAGACATCATTTTTACTAACTTTAGATATGAGTACATTTTCTACATACCTTTCTTCATCTTCATCTGAATCATCCTTCATGGCTACAAATACCATCTCGATCTCTTCTTCTTATTTGGTATTAGTGTCATCATTTTTTCATGCAACTAGGTAACTGGCCTTCTTTTCTTTGTCCTTTTAGTCTTAGGTATCTCTTCTTTTTTATTGTTGGTTGGTTCTGTAATCACCTCTGTCAAAAAAAATTTTAGATGATCTATCATCTTTTCTTTTGTTAAGACATCTTGCAACAAAGTGTCCAATCTATTTACAATTAAAACACACAAGTGGTAATTTACCTTTGTATTTATTTTTTCCTCTCTGCATTCTTCTAGCCATAAGTGCTTCAATTTCATCAAGATCTTCTTCTTCACTTTCAATATCACTATCTCTTCTCATATTGTGTTTATGACTTGATTTACTTATTCTCATAGAATATTTGAATGCAGACTCTATGTTTGGTAAGACACTATTATCAAAGTTATTCATCTCAAATGAAATCAGTCTTCCAATCAAACTATCTATAGTAACATTGTTATTTGCTACTGCTCTCATTTCTTGTATGGCAGATACTCTAATAGCATAAGTAGGCAGTAGGGTTCTTAGAATTTTACTTACCACTCTATCTTCATCTAGTACACTTCCAACTACTCGGATAGCATTGACTACCTCTTTGATTCTTGTGATGTACTGTGTGTTGTTTTCACCTTCTTTCATTTTGAGATCATCAAACTTTCCTCTAAGGCTTTCTGCCATGGCTCTCAGAACATTCTTATCACCACCACATACAAGCTTTAGTTTATCCCACATCTTCTTTGCAGTTATGCATGTTTTGACATCTTCAAATTCAGCATTGGAGAGTGAGGAAGCAAGCTCTATCATCATGTAGTTGTGCTCATGCTTGTCTCTCATTTTTTCAACTGTGGGTGCTCCTGTGGGAAACACATATTCAGTATCTAAGTATTGAGTAACATCATTTCTAATACCTGATAAGTGGAGTATTATTCTGCTTTGCCATGAAGAAAAGTTGTCTTTGTTCAGCTTGGGCACATCTCGTTTTTTCATCTTGTGATCTTTAGCTTGAGTTGTTAAACTCCCTTTCTAATCACACAAGCTTTGATACCAATTGTTAGTAATAACTAAGAGAGAGGGGTGAATTAGTGGCCTCAAAAATTAATCCTTAAATCAACCCTTAAAACTTAGAACCACAAATTATGCCTCTAGTTATCTTTAGTTCTGTAAGATGAATTCCTCCAAATACTTATATCAAATTACTACTTGTCAGAATGCATTGTAAAACCTTCTACTGTATGTTTACCGATAAGCAGTCTTCTATTTACCGAAACACAGTAAATAACTAGTGTGCACCGATCAATCCAGATTTACTTATGTGAAATGCAAAACAATAAATTAATGACTCATAGACACATTAACACATGGATTTTTAACGTGGTAACCCTGTTAAGGGAAAAACCACTGGGAACGGTACCCCAAATTTTCACTCTTCTGAAGTGAGCTCCGTGAAGAGCCAACCCTGTTAAAGGTTACAAACACACTGTTAGGTGTGACCTTGTTAGAGGATTTAGATAATAGTTTGTCACATGGTATCTAGCATCTAATGCTACCATCCTTTATCAAACACTCACTTGGCCTATCAATAGGTATCAAGCATATTGTTACCTTATATGATCAATCTTTTTGATACTCATTGGGATGTATCTCAATTACAAAAGACTTTTAAGTCCTGCTCGGTTAAGAGACTTAATGCTTCAATGGTTAAATTGAAACAGTAAATTGATTTGTTCACACATGCAACTTGAATTATAGATTTTCAGATCTATTGTAAGTGCATTACCTCTCTGATCAATATAATCAATTCAATACCTTTTCTCCACACTGTTCTACTCTGTGATGTTGTGTCACCGTTCATCGGTGTCTGCAGAATTTAGCTCTTTCCTCAACTTAATTGATCAGGTCTGAATGAAGACTTTCTTCTCCTTCAGAATCTCTTCAGCATCTATCTCTTGTCACTCCACTTATTCATGATGAATAATATTTTCTCTTAAATAGACATGATTTCATCATTTCTTGGCTTTCTTGATCTTGGTGTGATCCATAATTCTCGCCACTTAGATTTAAAGAAAAACTCAATTTTATCTCATAGAGATCTTCTTGCCAACTGGACAAAGTAGCTTTAAATCCTTTACTTATCTCCAATTTTATCTTTTTGATTAAAACAATGATAAGTATTCGTTAAATCTATATTTAGCTCTTGACAGCTAAGCATTTTGTTGTTTCTGAACTATCTGTTCTTCCGGTCAATACTTCAGCTAGTCATCGGTGACAACTGACTGTTCCATCAGTGTGACTTCAGTTGTCTTCGGGATCTCCGTCCTTGTCTTATCCGTCAAGCAACACTATAATTTAGTCCATCAGGTTACACTGTGCTTTTCTCATCGGGTAACTCTTTGACTTTACTCATCGATAATGCTATGCTTTTGCTCGTCGGGTAACACAGTGACTTTTCTCTAGTTGGTTTACTTTGTTCGTTGGTCTCCACTTTGTCGGTGTATATAGTCACTTTGTGAATACTTGACTCTTATACATTACTGATAGCATAGCCTTTTATTCATTGGTTCTTTGAATTATTTAGCAATATGTACATGACCATATAGGTTTTATCAAGTTGACATCAATGACAATACAATACATTAACTAATTTAATGTCTTTGCATTAACTTTCTATGACTTGGTGATCATCAACTTAACATCTTGAAACATTCAATCAGTTATAGTTCATCAGGGTTGTGTAAGAGTTGCATGTGACTTGTGTTTGTTAATCCCTTGATTAGGATTGTGTAAATGATTAGGGAGTGATTAGGTGGGAGATTCAGATTAATTATTGGTATGTGGGTTGGTTTGGTTAAAAGGATGGGTTAGGTTAGGGAATTTAGGTTAGGTGAGGGTTGAATCTAGGAACCATATGCTCAAATAGAATTAAATATAATATTTAATTCTAAGTGGAGGAAAAGGGGATAAGCTAGGTTAGTTTAATTAATTTAGGAATTAATTAAACTTTAGGGAAATGGAATAGATAATACTAAAGAAATGTAAACTTATATAATCAAGGATGGGGGATAAAGAGGATTCTTAATTAAATAAATGTGAATTTATTTAATTAAAGGTAGGATAGGGATTATTAAATAAATAATAAATATTTATTTAATTTGGCTAGGATAGGGGTAATGGACAAATTTTGGTGTCTATAGATATAAAGAATCATGATCGTAATACCTTGACATATGGTCATATGCTTGGTTATTAATATTTGAATTGGATCTTGATAAAGATTAAAGATGATTCATTATAGAATGCACAATTAATGTATGGTCATATTTGGTTTATTATGGCAGTGATATATGTGGTTTTTAATAATGACAATGGTCTATGATAGTGGTACTTGCAGATGGAAAAGTAAAAATAGTGTATTTATACATCCTATATTTGGATTCTGACAAGGTTGTATCTTTTTTTTGTCACTAAAGTGAGTAAGTGTCACTTGAAATTTGTGATATAAAAATATATGTTTTAGGTATGCTTTTTGGTCAGCTCCTACCTACTTTGGAGTATGTTTGGAAACATATGCCAAAGTTATATGTTATTGTAATTTATATGGTATATGAAAATATTTTTATACAAAGCATTTATATTCATAGTTTATATGCTTTTGATCAATATTTATAATATTTTTATGAAAAATTTGGGTTTCATTTGTAACCCTAAGCTTGTAGGAGCTAGGGCACAACCTGAGATGAGCACTCAGTCCAAGATAGAACATAGTTTCTTCATAACATTTATGTATGAAGTTTTTGAGGATGACAGAGAATGGAACTATGATAAATGGTTGGTATTTTAGAGATGAAATATGAAATGGTGAGAGGAGATTCTTATGTATAATTTATGGATTTTTTCAAGGAAGCTACAATTTGATCTTTAACTGGTGTCTTCCTTTCTTGGGCTTTTGTTAATCACTTCTTATTTATCATGATTGTTTAGTTTGCTTGAGCTATGTCCTTTGTGATTAAATATTTTCGTAAAATAGATTATTCATCCCTTCTATCATTGGATAATGGTTTTGTTGCTAAATGTTTATTGTAAATATTTCTGTTAGGGATTAGTTCAAACCGAGTTTCTATGGTATATGTTCATTAAAGTTTAAACCTTTCTAACCCTAGTTAGATTTGTGCTCTTGTGAAGGATCAATGGTGTTTTTATTTCATACTGTCTATTATTATCTTGTTTTGGCTATATTATTTTGAAACCCTTGTTAAGGGTTCTCAAGTTTATTTGTCTTTCATAAACCCTTGAGTTGGGTCCTTCCTAGTTGTTTAAACTCATGGTAAGATCTCTTTAAAATATGATTAGCTTGTGTGATTTGGCTCTGTGTCTTAGTAACCTTAACTCAAACTCTGAGTGTCATGCTAAAGTTATTTCATTGTTCGATTAAAGTTGTTAATCATATGGGGTTTCTACTCTACCCTTGTGAATTCATCTTGTCTACTTTTAATTTATACTTTGTTTAGAAGAGTTTATCTTGAGTAAATATTATGTGCCAAGACACTAAAAGGCAGAGATAAAATATGTAACATAGAGACTATAGTATTTTTTATTTGTAAAGCAAAGATATACGTTTCATTTTTCAAGGAAGATTAACATTTTTTGAATAAAGACAAATATATATTCATAAGTGGCAATCATTTTTGAGACATAGAGTAAATTTTAGAGACAATTGTGGAAAGTTGTAAATCAGTTTGAGATGGTGGTTCTACTTTGGTTCATCAATCTGACATATTATATATACATGATATTGAGGATATAATATATATATATATATATATATATATATATATATATATATATATATATATANATAATATATATATATATATATATATATATATATATATATATATATATATATACAAAGAGAGAGAGAGAGAGAGAGAGAGAGAGAGAGAGAGAGATTTGTGAAACATCTATTGTTTATTGTGCACATTAGTTTAACAATCAGAATTATCTAATTAAGAATATTTTCATCTTTGTTTGATATGATATATTGTTTGATATGATGTATTGTTTGATATAAAATAAAAATTCTATCCAATAATGCATTGTATTAAATTAGGATTGGTATTCAGATTCAGATAGTCTGACCTTGTATAAATCAGATATTGTAAAAGTGAGGCATTGTAAGTCTAGTGAAGCATTCTAAGTCTAGAAAGTTGTTAATAATTTTGGTGAGGCATTTATTTTAGTGAGACACATATATTATCCAGTGAGGCATCTTTGTCAGTGAGACAATATAGCCAATGAGGCATTTGTAAAACAAATTTTCAATTAAACTAGTGAGACATTTCAAGTGGTTTTATTCCCTAGGAGGGTTTCCACTCAAGAAATATCTTGTGTTATGTTTTTATTTCTATCTTTGATGTGTTTGTCTCTTATGTTAATGTGATCATCATGTGCCACATAGTATTTAAGTTCATTTGATTTTCATTGATACCCATTCATTATATTTGACCATTTTGAGTTGATCAAAAAGGTTCTTAATTTCTTCACATTTGTTATATTATAAACTTTTATCTAAGATCTAGTGAAATTGATATGCCATTGATTCAACCCCCCCCTCCCCATCTCAGTGGTATTGTACTTCATCAAGCACATCATTAATTAAACTAAATTTTTAAATAAATTTATACAGTTATACAAATAACTATAAAACATACCAAATATAGAATATTTCAGATAAATTTTTTGTACATATAGTAAGATTATTAACACATCCTTCAATTAACTTCCCATTATGACTTCTTATGTCTTCCTTGACACCTACCCTCCTATGATTCCCCTTAGAACAACAATCAAAATTGTATTTCACCCATCATTTCTCAAGTGGAGATCTAATATATAAATTATAAAAAAATTGTTTTTTATAAATTATTATTTTTACGCTTAAGAACACATCTTGCTAGTATTGTCTCAAAAAATTCTATTGTTCTTTTGCTTCCATAATCCCCAAGCCACAAAAGGGGGAATTTTTCAACATAAATCTAAAATGATATTATGAGAAAAATGACATTTGCTTCAACTCTTAGCAAATTGTTTAAGAGAGCTAGGGAAAACCCAACGAGTCAAAATGAGAGGAAGCACATTAGACCATATCTCTCTTGAAAAAGAACAATGAAAAAATAGATGATCAATCTTCTTTAGATCTTCATAGCACAAGGAGCATCTATAATTAAAATTAAAATTGAAAGCATCTTTTGTTTATATTATCAATGGTAAGGACATTATTATGAATATCAATCAACCATAAGAAATTTGGCCTCGATATAATTTTAGCATTCCACACTTGTTTCTCATTTAAAATAGTGTGTACAATATGAGATTGTTCCATTAAGGAACAAGAGATGCAAAGCGTCAAAGTTCCTGCCAATAGAGAAAGAAAAGTAGGGAGATATGGAGAGAGAGTTAAAAGGGATAGAAAGATATGTAATAGATAAATATATAGAGGGGGAGAGACAAGAGAGAATAAGAGTGGAAGAAATAAATATAAATATAGAGATAAGAAGTGATTTATAGAGAATATAATGATAAAGAGAGTTAGAGAATTGAGAAAATTAAGCTATCAAGCTTTGTAAAACGACAAATATTTATGTCATTTTAAAGAATATTTAAATAACAAGTACAACTTTTGACTTAAATATCATATTGAATTATTCATTCTATCATAAAAATATAAATTTAAAATCAATAAGTTTTTTGGGAAAAAAATATAATTATGAGAATAATGTAATAGTTTTGACCTTTAAAGTTGTTATTTAATGATGAGAAACAA
>MU226852.1:4569861-4582170 GCA_018584345.1 Thuja plicata | reverse complement strand
TAAGATTTAAATAATCAAGAGAAATGAAAAATAGATATAAACTATAGAAGTTGCATTTAATTTTTTAAATTCTGTAATATGATTGGTTAATCTAATTGAAAAATTAAACTGAATGAATGCAATAGTTGTCCTGCCAAAGGCAGGAACTAATAAGAAGATTTTAGAGATAAGCTCCTAGAAGGAACTTTGGTCCATATCCGCTCATCTTCCCTTGTCTTAGAATATAACAAACATTTTCCAAATTTTTGATGTAAATGTTGTAAAGAAACAACCTAGATTTGTTGCCTTCCACCTCTAAGATATCTACCTAATGCAAGTTATTCCCAAAAGTAATTCCAACTTGGATTCTCACCCCAACTATTATATGTTGAGTATGTATGTTTGAAATTTTCTCTGAGGATGTAGGTACAAGAAATTTCTCTACTTGAATTGCTACCTGTCTAAATTATTAAAGGTGTTTTTTTATAACTATCATATTGGACCTTGTTTACCCATTCTTCTCTATTACAATAAAATAAAGTACAAGGTATGTCATGAGGGACCCTACATAAGTTTGGATTTAATACATTTTGATTGGTTAATTACTTTTTGGAGTTTTAGAAAGGGGAAATATCATAAATTTAATTACTTAAGAAATTCTATTTCAATTGGGTGCAATTGGTGTTTAAATTAAATTATTTCATTAGAATATAAATTTATTCAATAAATTTATGTTAGTTTTAGTTTAAAACAATAAAATGTATCAATTGAATAGTTTGATTGTTGTGAAAAACCTTTTGAAGAAAAAGTTAATTAAATTAGAAATTTAAAAAAATGTAAATGGAAAAAGTACATAAAAGGAAAATAACTTATTTTATTTTAGCATTCCCTATTTTGGAAAAATTGAGCTCAGAAACCCTCTTCTTTGAAAATTGGTGGATTGAGATTGTTTTTTGATGGAATGAGTTTGAAGATTGCATTGAATGGAGAAGATGATGACATGCTTGCATATTGTTAGTAATTTCATTCATGATTTACAACAAAAGTTGAAGTTTTAGATACCAATCACACCTTTAGGTAGCATATAAGACTTATATTCCTATATTTAAATTCAAGAAAAAAGGAAAGATTTTATCCTTTCTAAATGTCCAATTTGTACCCTTACTGTATTATTATTTTAAAAAGTTTTGAAATGTTAATTTCATTGTTTGGAATTTTTGTTCATAATAGGATCAAAAGGATATGTTTTTTACATTTATAGAAAAAAAAATTAAAAAATTGAGTTTCCATTAATGGAGACTTAAGATTTGATTTGACATTTCTTAGTAAAATATATTAGAAAATTTTAATTCTAAAAGAAAATTTGGAAGAATTTTAATGTGGGACTTGGTGTTCTTTTAATGATTTGTTTGTGATTTTGTCAAAAAACATGTCCTTTATTTTATGCACACTTGTGAAAATCAAGCTTTCCTCAATGAATTTTTGAATAGTTTTATGGTTTTTGTGTAAATATTTTAGAAAGTTTGAATGTTTGAATTGAATTTAAATGAATTTGAATAGGATAAATTAAGTCTCCTTAATGAATTTGAAATTTGAAGGTTATAAAATCATGTTCATTATGTTATGTTATGTTTGTGTATCATTTTGTGTGACGTGCCCAATTGGTCATGTTGGTGCATGAAGAGCCTAAGATTGAGGTTTAGGCATAGGGAGGAGTGATTGTACATGTTGTCCCAAAATATATTGTGAATTTTTTTCCATAGCTATTGTAGGGTTGTATACAATGTGGTAAATTAGGAATTTATTTGTTTAATTGAGCTACTAATATTTATCGACTACATAGCTTGAGTGATTTTATACACTCGTTATGATAGCCAAGGACATGCTATATTTAGTTGAGTGGGGAATTGTTAGGATTAAGAAATACTAAGAGGGGGTTAATCAGTATTATAGCACTATAAACATGAACTTAGCAAATTCCAACTTAACCAGATAATTACTAAAATAAAAATAACATAAACATAAAACACAACTCATAACACCATGAATTTGTTGTCGAGGAAACCTTGGCCAAGGGTAAACCCAGTGGGGATGGTGCCCAAAAATATGTACTAAAAGTATTATGTCAATGTAAGGAGACCTAGCCCTGTTAAGAGCTGATTATTACATTAGCAAATTTCCTTGTTAGAGGAATACAAAAACCTTGTTAAAGGTATATTGAGCTCACTGCTCATACAATCGTAAATTTGATTTTGTTACAATGGTTTCTCAATAGTGAACAATGCAAGCATCTTCTATGCTTAGGTATTTCTTGTTGTAGTTTGCATCACCATATTTTTTATTTTGTCATCACAATGTTTGCATCCATTTCTTTCATCACATGCATCTCATGCATCACTTGCATACTTCACTTTACAAAAATCTCTTCATATATATACATCATTATATGTCCAGTCGACTTCCAATGCATCACAAAATAGAATTATCATGTACACAAAAGGTAAGTACCAAGTTGGAGATCATACACAAAAAAAATATAGGTAATCCTTAATTAGAATCCAACATAGCACATTTGGACTCTGCATTATACTCCCTTAATCATCGTGACATTTCATTTGACATGTATCACTGTTACTTTGTATTTGCATGTCTTCAACATACTATAAATTATTGCGCTCAACACCAAAATATAAGTGACCTTAACTAAAGGTAATATACATCCCAAAATAGCTTCTCCTAATCTTGCATGTCTTCATTCATCATATATTGTCTTCACTGACCAAAACTGTACTGATATACTCTGTAATTCTGCTTTCTGTACTTAGTAATTTTGTAAGCTATAACTCCAAAATTGTGTTTGAAACCAAGTGACCATTCATACTAGATATGTTTCCATAAATGAAAACCCTAAAGTGTTCCAGAACTTTCATGAATGAACGACTTTCCAATAGGGATGTCATTTGAGTACTCCCTTTTCCTATTATGAGAATGCATACTCTAGTTTGTATGTCATCTCCTTGAGCTTCACATTGTCTTTCCTCTCCTCTAATTAGTTGCTTAATCCTTATGGTTGTTGGGTGTTATACCCATCATATGCCTCCCCTTATCCATATTATTTTCTTGGTTTATGATTATTATATATTGTTCATATTCATTTTTTATGCACCATCATTGACATCTATTGAATTTTTATCATATGTTTTATACATGCTTATGGCCATTGAGATGATCTCTTAGCATAATGGGAGTGATTATTTGGATTCCACATGGTAGGGTGGTATGGAACTACCAGTATAATTGGAGTATATACTTGGAGAGCTCCAAAATCAAGTTCAAGATTGGTAAAAAATCTTAAAGTTTCATCTAATGTATTATTATCTTTAATATTAAAAAATATAATTTGTAGGAAATTTGAGTCCTCTTTTCTATTTGTAGATTATTAGAACCTCTAAATGGAAGGATTGTAAAGCAACCACATAAGTGACCTACTTGTGCTATATTTTATTTTACCATGTAGAAACATTAATGTTGATCATGCATGACATTTTATATGCATTTTACATTTTTGTGATGTGGGTTAAAACAAATAGTGACATATCTCAATTTGGATTAAAATAAACTCCTAATGACTGTCAAACTCATCCAATACCTTGTTTAAATTCTCTACATTGTCCTTTGATTTGAAATAAAAAGGTATAGGTAGGAGTTTGTTGAGAGTATCAACTGCTCTTTTCATTACCCTTGATTTTTTCTCACCTTTCTGCTCAGATCTCTCCTTCACTTTTGCAAATTCGATGAAGGATAGATTCATCAACTCATCCTCATCCATAATCTCAATATCAGTGTTCAGAGTTTAATCTCCACTTGCCAACAATAAAGACAAAGAAACATATGCATGAGTTTCTTGTTTGACTTCAACTTTATCTATTGCTTCCTTCTCTATTTCAGCTTCGCTCACTTTCTGCTCTTCTTTCTCACTAATACATTTGGTACCAAATTGAAACGGTAGTGCCGTTGCAGTTTTTTCGTCACAACCTTGTCGTCGTTGCAATTGCGACGGTTTGTCATCACAATTACAACAACGACAAGGTTGTGATGGAAAAACTGCAACGGCACTGCCGTTGCAATTTGGTACCAAATGTATTAGTGTTTCTGTAACTGTTAGATCAATGCTTCCTCCATTAATTTCATTAACATTCTAAAAAGGATCACTAATATCGTACAAAGTGTCCAAAGACACATGCACACAAGAAACAAATAAATCTGGTTGCTTCACGGTACTAAAAAAATGGCTATTGTCTTTATCCTTTGATGCATTGAGGTTTACATAATTTATTCTTGATTACTCACCTTTTAGAATTTTAGGCTTAGTATCCTTGGGAGGTGAGTACTTTTGTGGTTCAATTCCCATAAAAACCTTATCAACTGCCTTCTATGTTTCCTCAATAACTTCTTCATACTTTCTCCCCATTATCTTCACCAATCTTGACTTGGTTTGCAACAAAGGTTTCAAAGCATTTAATATCTTTTATGTTTCTTTGACTGAAACAACAGGTAACATATTTTCAACTTCTTGTACTCTGATTGTTTCATCTTTTATCTAAGCTAATTGTTTCCTTATTTCCAATTTCTCATAAAGTTCTTCAATTATACTACCTTCAACTTATAACAAGTTCTTAAAAGAAAGCAAGTGATTTATTACCATGTCTTCAATAAAAAGTTTATCATATGCCTCATACCTCTCATAGTATATGATCAATGAGATAAGATTTCCCTACTCAACTATTCTCTTCTCCAATATTTTCATGTCAGGTTTCTAGAGTTGTTTCACATCAGTGCTCTTCTCTTCAACTTTCTTCTCTTCGCCCTTCTTCTTTTTAACTTTTTTCCTTTGTCTCTTAGGTGAAGAGTCCTGTTTGGTGGATCTTGTATTCCTTATAGAAAATTTCATGAGTTCCACTTCCTATGATGTTCTCTTTGGTGGTGTATGAGTAGTCTCTAGTACATCAATCACAGTAGAGGGTGTACTGATAACCTTCTCAACTTCTGGAGGTGGAAAGGCTGCAAGAGGAGTGCTCTCCAACCCAGAAGCTCTTTATGTCATCTTCTTTCTTACCTCTTTCATCTCCTCCTTTGTTATACCAGCCTTGGCTGCTAGATCATCTACCATATTTTCTACTTTTCTCTTTCTTATAGCTCAAGTTTTTTCTTCCCTTATCTTTACATAATTCTCTTCATAAGTGCCCATGTTTCTTTGGATGGATCAATTTTTGAGCATATAATATATTCTACTTGCATGGTCAAGACCTCAAAACTAACTTTGTATCACAGAGGATAACACCACTTCCTCCTAGGTTGCACTACCTCAAAGCAAACACAATCAGTTTCAACCATGAAACATATTGTATCCTTGTATTTTTCTACCAATTCCTCAGGGATCCTCACTCTTTCCTTCATCTATCTCTACAAGATTTTGATCATCCCAAGTGATTCACCATCAAACCATGTATTGTTATATCTTCTATAGTTCTGTGTGATTTGAATTCCAGTGGGTTCACTGTCCTTCCAAGCTCTAGGCTGCAAACTAGGAAAACTATGTACAATATGAATATACATGTGTATTAATAGAGACCCAAACCTAAATTCCTTCAACTTATCCTTCTTTATTTGTCTCACATTCTCCAAGAATTATTGTGAAAGTACTTCTCAAATTTTATACTTAACATTTTATTTCACCATTTTATATGCCATCATGATCACTCATGTTGATACTAAGTTAGGTTGGTTTTTGTAATGAAGTTTATAACCTAGAATCATTGAGATCAATCTAAAATCTTGCTGAAATATATCATTAATTGTCATCGGTCTCTTATCCCATCGTGAATGAGTTATGGTTTCCACTTATTTATTTATGTTCTTCTCCACGACAGGGATAACACCAGAGTTATCCAAACCTATTATACCATGAATTAAGTCACTACAAACCTTCACTGTATGATCTCCAAGGAAAATGAATTGGTCATGAACTCTACTTAGAATGATCTTAATCCATTCCTCTTCGTCAAATTTGTAGAGTTCAGTCATCCACATTATGCTATGATTCTCAAGATGTGCAAACACGGCTTTTATCTTACCATCTGCTTCAATCATGTCTTTCATCTCTTTATAGATCTCAAAGTCTCCCAGAGACTCATACTTACAGTGAACGTAAGCCCTAATGTCTTTGACATATATAACATCATAGGGTGTTTGAGAAAATGCACCTTCGAGATCATCTTTAGTTGATTTGAACAGGTGTTTCTTGAATTTATACCTAGGCCTTTCAACAACATCAAAAATCAATGGAGTATCCATAACCAAAGCTTCAAAAAAGATCTAAATACCTTTTATCTGTCGATTTTGTGAATTTTTGCTTCAGTCAAACACTCAACATACTTTCTTCTTTGCTTCTCTCAGCTCAAATTCATGTTCTCCTTAGGCTCTATTCTTCAAAAGATGTTTAGAAAAGTTATTTTGATTGACCTTATACTTCATTATGTAAAGAAACATGACACATTTCCCAATAAACTCATCTCTTCACATAATCCAATCAATTAACAATCTGGTGATCATAGAATATAGATTTGTAAAACCATGGGATCACAGATATATGTTCCATAATATCTCCACATACTCTCTCTAAGCCTGCAAGAGCTTACTCCTTGTAATTAGGGGCTAGATAGTTTTATGATGTTTCCTTCCAATGAGCCTCCTAAGGCCATGCTTAGCCATCTAGGTTGATGTGGAAATGTTCACATCAAGAAAATACTAAGTAGCATCTACTGACTCTCCTTGAACCATTTCCTCATTTGATTCCTTTTCTTCCATACCTTACCATCTTTTACATCTTCTGCTTTCTGAAATGACTATTAAATTCTTCTGCAATACTCTTAACATCATTAGTACTCTTCTTTATATCAATAGGTGGAGGACCAGTTTTGTTCTTAGGTCCATTGTATCTTCAAAACTTCACTATGTGTCCTAGATTAAGACATTTGTATCATATAGGAGGTGTTCTATTATGATTAACCTGCAACTTACAATACTTTACAATGTCCCCAAAGTTATTACACTTGTAACATGCGATCTTAGTTGTTGTTCCTTCCCTATTATAATCTTTCTTCATTCTACCTCCATGTGTCCAAATGTATTGCAATTAAAACAATGTCCTCAAAAGGGTGTGTAAGGATATTTACCTCAACAGTCTCTCTTCTTGTTTCCAATATTGTTGCATCCAAAAAATCTACCCCTGAAGGGTCTGATATGATCTTTAGGTTCTTCAAGATTAGGTATTTCTCCATTAGTCTTTACTTCTGATTTTTCTTCATGGGTTTTTGAGCATTTAACTTCATTGAAGCCAACTCCAGACATGTCTCCTTTAGGTTTCTATCTATCTCTTTTCTCATCAATCTTATCATTGCTTGAATGAAGTTTTTTAATATGTTTCCTTGCCTCAACAAGTTCTCCTTTTATGATCTAATTATATTTCTCTAATTCCATATAATTGTTCTTGTAGTGATCAAGTTTAGTCTTCATTTGTCCCATCTAAATATTTGCATCTTTGAAGGTTTCTTCAATTTTGTTTCTATCATCCTTTACCTATTTAATCTCATTATCCATCTGAAGGGATGTAGTTTCATGATCAAGATTTGAAGTATCTTTCTCTTATTCAAGTTGTTTTATCTCATCTAAAGTATCATTGTCTAAATCCTCTTTTATCTTATCCATAAGATCTTGTCTCTGACTCCTAGATAGTTCAAGTTGTTCCTTTAGTTTCTTGATGAAACCCTCAACTCTTCTTAATTTGAATCTCACGTCACCATTCTCTTCTTTAGCCTTATCAAGGTCTTCAAGTGTTGCTTCAATTTTTTCTTCCAAACTTTTAAAATCCATCTTGATCTCCCTTAAGTTGTTAGAATTTCTCTCCAAGGGCCAATAGCTCTAATACCAATTGTTAGGATTAAGTAATACTGAGAGGGGGACGAATTAGTATTACAACATTGTAAACATGAACTTAGAAAATTCCAACTTAACCAAATAATTGTTGAAATGAAAAGAACATAAATATAAAACACATAACTCATAACACCATTAATTAATTGTCAAGGAAACCCTGGCCAAGGGAAAACCCCAGTGGGGATGGTACCCATAAATATGTACTAAAAGTATTATGTCCTTGTTAGGAGACCTAGCTGTGGGGTAAAAGCCCATAGTTGTGTCACGTTTTAGGACCATTTATCAGCATAGTTAAATTTGAGTATTTCTAAATAAAAACTAATTTTTATCAAACATATCGTCTAGCTAGATTCATTCTAGTTAAGCTATATAAGTGGTTAAACTTTTCCAATTGGAAATGTCTATTAAATGCATGTTTTATACCAATTACCAAAGAAATAAAATTATTTTAGAAAATTGATGTTTCAATAACCCCTACTCTTTTTAATGATATTTTTAAAAAATATAAAAAATACCCTTTTGTAGAGCTCAGAGTCAAGATTATTGTTATATAAATTTTATAGTATTTTTATTAGATCTAATATATTATAATTTCAAAATATAACAAGTAGGTATTTTAACATTCGAGAAGATGTTGCTTAAAATAAATAAAAAAATAGTAAATCATATCAAAAAAATTTAAAATTTATATTTAACACTAGAGGAGAGAATCCTCTTCAAGAATATGTAATTTTTTTCTGAATGCTGTAGATTTGATAGGGAAAATTTGGTGGGAGATGAAAATTGTCGATTTCAAATAAGTTCAACTTTGAGTAGTTATAAAAGAGAAAATATACATTAAAAACCAATCTTTCTTCTTTTCTGCACTAGCTATACATTTTATCTATTACATATTTTCAAATCAGAGGAAAAATAGATTATTTGCATATACTTGTTTTTTGGGAACTAGACCCCAAATTTTTAGTAGTTTCAGCAATTGAAAAATGTACTTCAAAAATTAAAAAAACTATGTCAATTCTTGTTCAAAAAAATTTTAAAAATTATAGGCATAAACTTCATCCATTTTTACACATTTCATCGGTTTACATCATCCTCCAATTCTAAATACAAATGCCACTTTTTATGTCATTAAAGTGGAACAGTTTGCATGTTGTGGTCCTTTTCCTTTATAAAAGTGTGACACAGGTTTGTACTTTTACCCTGTGTTAGGAGCTTATTATTACATTAACACATTTCCTTCTTAGAGGAATACAAAAACCCTATTAAAGGTATACTGAGCTCACTACTCATACAATCAAAAATATGATTATGTTACAATGGTTTCTCAATAGTGAACAATACAAGCATCTTCTATGCTTGGGTATTTCCTGTTGTAGTTTGCATCACCATCTGTCTGATTATGTCATCATAATTTTTGTATCCATTTCTTCCATCACATGTATCCCATACATCACTTGCATACTTCTCTTCACAAAAATCTCTTCCTATATATACATCATTATATGTCCAATCGGCTTCCAATGCATCACAAAATAGAATTATCATTTACACAAAAGGTAAATACCAAGTCGGTGATCATACACTAACAAAACATAGGTAATCCTCAATTTGAAACCAACATATCATGTTTGGACTCTATATTATACTCCCTTAATAATCATGACCTTTCATATGTGATGTATCATTGTTACTCTATCTTCGCATGTCTTCAACATATTGTAACTTACTTTGCTCAACACCAAAGCATAAGAGACCTTAATTAAAGTTCATATACATCCCAAAATAACTTATCCTAAGCTTTCATATCTTGAGTCGTCATATAATTTCTTCACTGACCAAAACTGTACTGCTATACTCTGTAATTCTGCTTTCTAGACTTAGTGATTTTGCAAGCTATAACTCCAAAACTATGTTTGAAACCAAGAGACCATCCATACCAAATATGTTTCCATAAATGAAAACCCTAAAGTGCTCCAAAACATTCCTGAATGAACCACTTTCCAACAGGGATGTCATTTGAGTACTCTCTTTTCCTATTATGGGAATACATACTCTAGTTTGTATGTCATCTCCTTGAGCTTCACATTGTCTTTCCTCTCCTCTGATTAGTTTCTTCATCCTTATTATTTTTGGGTGTTACACCCAACATATGCCTCCCCTTATCCATATTATGTTCCAGGTTTATGATTAGTATATATTGTTCATATTCATTTTTTATGCACCATCATTGACATGTATTGAATTTGTTATCATAGGTTTTCTATATTATGTCCTTGTGTTCATTTTGGAGCCTCTTGTTAACTCCCAAAACCTTAGGAGTTATCAAACCCTAGCTTGGGTTTTCTCACTAGTTATGACACCAATGTTATCATAAGAATGAAATGCTTGTCTAGGATCCCAAAAATAAATAAAGACTACAATACTAGATTTATACACCTACACTTTGGCATTAGTGTCATATTTGGATGCTCGCATTCTATAATGCTTCATTTTACATTATTTATTTAATATTAATTCTTTTTTTGGTTGTTTCTCAAGGAAAAATTATATATAAATTTTTCCCCTTGGCCTGGTTGTTTATTTGTTGTAAAGCATTAGGCTCAAGGAGTTATGACACATGGTTGTCTTTAGATTATTGTTACTCACAAGTGAATTTTTATCATTCCAATTAGTGGAGGGATTGCACCTCCCAATAATTAAACCCCTTAAAAAAATTTCCCTTGTATAATTGTTGTATTCTTTGGTGGGGATTCAAAGTTGATGTTTCTAGCTTATGCATGCAAAGAAGGAAACTAGGCCTATTTCTTCTGTGATTACATTAAGGAGAGTGAATCCATGTGTCTCAATTGAAAATATGATTAAAAGGGATTAGGAACAAGGTGAATCCAATCACTCCTTATTTTAGTTAAAAATGATACTGCAAATATGTGAGGTGAAGGCTAGATCTAGGCTAGAAGGTGCAAGATTTTTTTTTTCATGGGTAAAAGGTCGTAGCCAATAATGTTTATTCAAAATTTTAAAATATTACAACTCTATTCAGTGTGGGTAGTGGGAGAAAATTAATGAGTAAAGGAAACCTCTGGTATAGCCAAGAACTTATAAAATTTTGGATTATTAATGATTTATAGTTCTCTCTTCAATTCAATGCGGGCCAGTGATAATAATCACTTGTTCTATACATTACAATCAAAGCCATACTTAACAGTTTATGGCTTTACATTATAAAATTTATGATCCTCAAATAGAAAGGGTCATATATAGGATATTACAATTTACATTCCAACTCCTATTACACACATACTTTACAAGAATCCTCATATATTGATAAGGATTTATCATTTTAGATACAATCTCTGATACATTGCCCTTCTTGATCCCTGCAATATTTAACTCTTTCCTCTCAGCTCCTTGCCGGTCTTTTCTTCCAATCTTGTTGAGCCTGTTACAAATTTTAAACAACACAAAACATCATAAAACTTGTCTACCTGCATCATTATTACAATACAAAATTGAAAGATGCTAAGAGTGGCATAGAAAATTACTTCTTGCCCCATACCCAATCATTTAGACTCAACTACTCATAAACCAAATCTATCTATTAGTGAAGAATGAAATTCAACATGTATACCATACTCTTCCAAGATATATCCATTCTAGACCAATACCCTATTTCCAATGACTTCCAATGGATAATTAAAGCTCAAGCTATGCAATTTTAAATCAGATGTAATAAGAGAACCGAAATCAGTAAGGCATCAAAATATGCTTGTAAGACTAAATAATAAGATTCAAATTTAAACAACCCAAAGCACCAAACACATTGCCTACCAATATCATAATCACAATGTCAATTTTGAACAATGCTGAGAGGGAAAGTATAAATTACCTCAGCACCATATCCGATCAGTAAGATAATTACTCATATCCCAAATCTGTCAACTAGTAGCAAATGAGATTTAACATATATACCATAACCTTCCCAAAAAAATCCATCATGGCCAATACCTTGTTTCTAATGACAGCTAGTGGCTGATTAAATCTCAAGCTAAGTAATTTTAAGAAGATGTGATAACAGAACAGAAATCAATCAGGCACCAAATTTAACTTATAAGAAATAATAAGTAGCAAAACTAAAATTCAAATTGGTTCTAACCATTTGTTGGTAATTAATACTGATAAAAAGCTTACTACCCAGGAAGATCATTATCGAGGACAACCTTTAAAATCCAACTTATGTGAGCTAGACTAAGGAAAGAAAACCAAAATAAAATAGAGAGGAGCAGGCCAACCCTTGGTGAGTATTAATACAGAAATTATACTTTCCTAACTCATGAA
>MU226852.1:4549505-4569606 GCA_018584345.1 Thuja plicata | reverse complement strand
TGTGTGTGTGTGTGTGTAATGTCATATATATAGCTATGTATTACATGTCATACTTGTGTGGGTATGAATGAGTAACATATCAGTAATCAGTAGGTGAATACGTATAAGTTCCTAAGGAGTTTAAGAGTTGCATATATTAATCAAACAAATACCATCAACACCTTCATTAGCCAATTTATCAACTTTGACATCTCCTTCTCGATATATATGGCTAAAAGTACATTTTTCTAAATGATGATATGAGGTCAAGGGCTATGGATAATAGGGAATTGAATTTCTAATTTGGCAGATTACCTTTTCTTAAGGCATTAATTATTATGGTAGAGTCACTTTCAACTTATAAATTTTAAATCTTCAAATTTCTACACACTCTAAGTCATTTAATCAAAGCTGAGAGCTCTACCCTATTATTAGATGCTTGGCCTAGAGGTTTGACACAAGGAGGTATAGTATCTAGGGCCAAGGGCACTCCCACCTACCAAACCAGATTGCAGAATACAACATAGAAACCTTAAACATGGAGAGGGAGAGAATGAATATATACTTTATATTATTTCATCAAACTTCATACATGTTGGGTTGCAAGGCCTTCCCGGTTACAACCAGATACATTCAAAATTCTTTACAAAATATTCCTCATACATACAAGGTCACAAACCCTTGATCCAAATATACTATATAACTGCTACCCTCAAAATGCCTCTAATCTAAGAACAAAACACTACCTTTCGTTGGAGATTTGCTTCAGTGCAAATAATTGATTGTATATTTGTCATTGATGATAACATATAATATACAGCAGTGTTCTATATGCAATTATCAGTACAGATGTTCTAGAGCTATGCATTTTCATTTCCATGGTGTATACATGTTCTAGATGCTATGTGCATTCACGTTGATTCAGATATGAAGTTTCAGTAGAGTTATGTTAATCAATTATGACAGTAATAGAGATTGAAGACTATCTGTGAAGAGCCGACGTAATTACATTATTTCTTGAGTTGCGCCTATCTTTGGGATATGCGTGTTTTTATTCATGTTTAGTTATGAGTTAAAGATAATTATCTAAAGGTGCCAAACATGTTCTATCATAATCGTGAAGTTAAAGTTAATTTGGTGGAGCCAACTTTGTGAAGCATAGCGTCTAATCAGTATGAGTTGTGTGTTTCTAATCAGGTTGCATAGATGATGTGGCAAACTAAATAATTATTGAAGGGACTCCTAGAGCCAATGGAGATCACACCCTTTGGAGAAGATACTTATAGTAGTTCATTTGATGAACGCCAAGTGTGAATGAGAATAATAAAGACAGAAGAAGTGCAGGACAAAATGTCTGTTGTTTTGGGACAGTAGAGACATTTCATTCATCAAGAAAAGATCTATGTGAAGAAGAAGTGGAAGTATAAAACACACTGGAACTGATCAAGATATTAGGTCTACTCTAATAGTTCATCTATCAGATATAGTTTATATATGTTCTACTGAAGGTTGCAACCTTCATCATTTTAGCAGCGAGCTTTTGGACAACGAGTCCTCACCCTTAATAGGGTTACTTGTAAAAGACTCCTAACAGGGTCTGACCTTTAACCAGGTCTCTATACTTATTACATTGTAAAGAACAACTCCGAACAGGGTTGCAAGATCTCTTAACATCAATAATTATACTTAAGTACGGTTCTTTGTGGGTGCTAATTCCCACTGGGGTTTTTACCTATTTGGTTTCCCCATAACCAAAATTTTTGTGTTCTTTAAATTGTTTTATATAAATGTGCATTTACTTTATGTTAATTGTATCTAAGCAAAGAAAAGAATTAAAGTAGCTGATAACTGATTCACCCCCCCCCCCCCCCNTTCCCCCCCCCCCCCCCTCTCAGTTATCCTTTGGGACTATTCTAACAATTGGTATCAGAGCCAAGTTCCTTGGAGAGAAATCCTAACAGCTTAAGGTAGATCAGATGGCATACTTCAGGAAAGAGATTCCTAAGTTCGATGGAGAAAACTATCTTGACTAGAAGAACAAAATGATAACACATCTTTAGTGCATTGGATTTTAGATCTATGAGATTTCCACTCAATAGATTGAAGTTCCCACCTTGAAAGGCCTTGTAGAAGAAGACTCTACATTCAAACAAAAGGAAGTATTCACTAATAATGCAATCACCAAAGAAGCCCTAATCAGTGCCCTATCTGACAGTGAATTTTCTGAGATCAAGAAGATAGATAAAGCATACTATATTTGGAAATACTTAGAAGATATGTTTGAAGGAGACATCCAAGAAAAGAATGTGCACAGAAAGACATGGAATAAAAGGTACAACTTAGAAATGCTACCTGAAGAAAACATCAGAGCCTACAATCAAAGAATTAATGAAGTGGTTTCAAGTATCAGGAACAATGGTGGAGAAATTTCAGAGGAAAGTATAATGAACAAACTAATGACCACACTAATACAATAATATGAGAGCAAGATCAATATCTTAGATGAGACTATGCAATTTTCAAAAGACTTCAAGAGAGAGACTTTGCTCAGCAAAATATCTGCATTTGAGATATCAAGATTGAAGATTGAACCCAAAAGTGAGACAGCTTTCAAAGCCTCAGTCCACATCAAGAAATACATCAGAAGCTCTAGTATTAATGAAGAATTGGATACAGAACTATAAGAAATCATTTCTATTATTTCCAAGAAAGAAAGGAAAGGTAAAGGGAAATATGAAGGACAGCTACCATTCAAATGTTTTTCATGCAACAAATTTGGTCACTTTGCATCCAAGTGTCCTACAAGAGTTAAGAAGTTTAGATCAGATTACAAGCCCAAGTACACTAAGGAATGTTATCATGTTGAAGACAGTGTAATTGATGATGATTCAGGAGAAGATGAAATTGGTTTCATTGCCATTAAAGACATTGACAATATGCTTGAAGAAATGGACAAATAAGATGAAGAAAAAGAACAAGAGGTAGCATTAGTTTCAAAAGCTGACATCAGAACTGACTGGATCATTAACAGTGGATGTTCACACCACATGACAAGAGAAAAAGATAGATTTGTAAATTTGGACCAATACAAAGGTGGCATGGATAGATTTGGAGATAACACTCCCAAACCTATCATAGGTAGAGGTTCTATCACCTTAGATGGAAAGAATAAAACAGATGATGTTCTTTATGTTGATGGTTTACATCATAACTTACTAAGTGTTGGATAGTTGCTTGATAAAGGATATAAGTTGGAATTCAAAAACAACCAGTGCATCATTAACAACAAAGAAGGAGACATGATTGCATCAAGCTCAAATACCCAAGGTAATGTTTTTCAGCTCAATTCAGAAGTAAGTTATTTTGTTGCAAAAGTGGATGACAGGTGGCTATGGCGCAAAAGACTCTATCACATCAATTTTGACAACATAGTCAAGATAAGTAATGTAAAGGCAGTAAGAGACCTTCCAAGTATTGCAAGACTAGTTGACACCATGTGCAAGGAATGTGTGATGGGGAAGCATGTGAGGGCATCATTCAAGAGCAAACAAGACTCTGCAGAAAAAAAATTAGATCTGATACATACAGACCTATGTGGACCTACTCAAACAAGATCTTACTATGGAGAAAGGTATTTCATTTTGTTTGTTGATGATTTCTCAAGGATGATGAGGTTTGTGTTCTTAAAAGACAAATCTAAAGCTTTTGAGAAGTTCAAAGTGTTCAAAACTAAAGTTGAGAATGAATCTGGACTAAAGATAAAATGTTTGAGATCTGATAGAGGAAGAGAATTCACCTTTGACTAGTTTTATGATTACTGTGAAGAACATGGAATCAAGAGACAATTAAGTGCACCTAGAACCCCTCAGCAGAATAGGATTGTAGAAAGAAGGAACAAAATAATACTTGACACAGCGCGCACTATAATGATTGAAGGAAAGGTTGCTCATACTTATTGGAGAGATGCGGTCAATACAGTAGTCTATACTATCAATAGAATACAATTAAGGCCAAGTGCAGAAAAGACACCCTATGAACTTTGGTTTGGTAATTTACCTACTGTAAAATACTTTAGAATCTTTGGAAGCAAGTGCTACATCAAGAGAGATGATAGCATTGGCAAGTTTGATGCTAGAAGCGACAAAGGTATTTTTCTTGGTTACTCTACTAAAAGCAAAGCTTATAGATGTTTTAATCTAAGATTAAAGAAGATCATTGAAAGTACTCATGTGAAGATTGATGAGAAGTTTATGATTCAAGTAAGATATTATGACTATGCTCCCATGAGGGAAGATGATCCTAGACCCATCAATAAGGACACAGTTATTGAAGAAATGTTTGACTGTATTGATGTTTCATGTAACAATCCTGAACCAAGTAAAGAAGAATCACAGATTACAGATGAAAGTATCACTCCTAAGAATTCAAGATACACATCCAAATGCCACTCTAAGGAAGATATCATTGGAGATCAGAGCGCAAAAATCTTGACAAGATCTAGAGCAAAAGGTCCAACTATTGATGAAGAGGTATGTTTACTTTCACACATTGAAGCCTTAAGTGTTGAAGATGCGTGCAAAGATTCAGATTGGTAAAGTTCCATGCAAGAAGAATTAGATCAAATAATCAAGAATGAAACATGGGAACTGGTCCCTAGACCTCATGACAAGAACGTGATTGGAACAAAATGGATATTTAGGAACAAAATGAATGAAGAAGGCACAGTGGTAAGGAACAAAGAAAGATTAGTATGTAAAGGATATACACAGAGAGAAGGACTAGGCTACACTGATACATTTGCCCCTATGAGAAGACTTGAAGCTATCAAATTGTTTTTGGCCTATGCAACATTAAAGAAATTTAAGGTATACCAAATGGATGTCAAGTCAGCTTTTCTAAATGGTGACTTGAAGGAGGAAGTCTACATAGAGCAGCCTGAAGGATTCAAACTTTCAGATAAACTAAACATGGTATGCAGATTAAAGAAAGCACTTTATGGACTTAAACAGGCCCCAAGAGTGTGGTATGAGAGACTTGATGGTTACTTAACAAAGATAGGATTCATAAAAGGAGCAGCAGACTGTAATTTATTCATAAGAGAGACAAATGAAGGACTACTGCTCGTTGCTATTTTTGTTGATGACATTATCTTTGGAGGTAATGAAAAACTTAGTGCAGAATTTTCCAAAGAAATGAAAAGTGAATTTTAAATGAGCATGATTGGACCTATCAAATACTTTCTTACATTGAATGTAAAACAAACAGACAAAGCCATATTCATAAATCAGTCTAAGTATGTGAAGGAGATATTGAAGACTTTCAAGATGGAAGATTGCAAACTAGTAAGCACCCCCATGATAATAGTTAGAAAGATTTCTAAAGATGATGATTCCACAGCAGTTGACAAGACCCTATACAAGTCTATGATCAAAAAACTCATATATCTTACCCAATCTAGACCTGATATTTCTAATGTAGTTGGCATTAGTTAAAGATTTACATCTGAACCCAAGCAAAATCACCTAATGGCAATAAAAAGAATATTCAGATACTTAAAAGGGACTATTGACTATGGTTTATGGTATCCTAACTCAGAGAATATACAACTTCATGTGTATACAGATACAGATTAGGCAGGTTGTGTTGATGACAGAAAAAGTACATCAGGAGGAGCAATATTTCTTAGAGACATATTGGTCACTTGGACAAGTAAAAAGTAGAATTATATCTCTCAGTCAATAGCAGAAGCTGAGTATGTTGCAGTAGCATTGAATTTTTCAACAATGGTTTGGATCAAACACATGATTAAAGAATTTGGTATTTGAATTTATTATCCTATTGTTATTCACTGTGACAACACCAGTACTATCAATATGTCAAAGAACCCTATGGTGCATGCAAAAACAAAACACATTGAGATCAAATATCATTTTCTAAGATAAAAAATTACAGACAGAGAAGTAAAGAACAATTAGCAGATATTTTTACAAAGCCATTATCAAAAGATACTTTTGAGTATCTCAGGGATAAGTTGGGAGTAATTCCCTTTCTTGAGTCTGATTAGAACTTGCAGCAAGAACATCAGTCCTTAGTGACTGATGAATGGTTGACTACTCTACTTCTAGAGTATTACCTGTGCTTAATAGTGTTTAACACCCTTTGTCATTGATTTCAAAGGGGGGGCATTAGTAAGGGGGAGCATATACTCTGGGGGAGTATACAGAGCAGTAGCAATGAAGAGGAAATTTTGATAAGGATATTGAGAAGATTGTAAAAAGAAGGAAGACACTTTGAGTTGATGATATCATATGTTGTCATCAATGTCAAAGGGGGAGATTGTTGGAGATTTGCTTCTATCCAAATAATTGATTTCATGTTTGTCATTGATGACAACATATAATATACAACAGTGTTCTATATGCAATTATCTATATAGATGTTCTAGAGCTATGCGTGTTCATTTCCATGGTGTATACATGTTCTAGATTCTATGTGCATTCATGCTAAGTCATATATGAAGTTTTGGTAGAGTTATGTTAATCAGTTATGACAGTTACAAAGATTGAAGACTATCTGTGAAGAGCTGACGTAATTACATTATTTCTTGAGTTTTTCCTATCTTTTGGATATGCATGTTTGTATTCATGTTTATTTATGAGTTAAAGATAATTATCTAAAGGTTCCAAACATGTTCTATCATAATCGTGAAGTTAAAGTTAATTTGGTGGAGCCAACTTTGTGAAGCATCATGTCTATTCAGTATGAGTTGCATGTTTCTAATCAGGTTGTATGGATGATGTGACCAACTAAAGAAGAATTGAAAGGACTCATAGATCGAATGAATATCACACCCTTTGGACAAGATACTTATAGTAGTTCATTTGATGAACACCAAGTGTGAATGAGAAGAATAAAGAAAGAAGAAGTGCAAGATAGAATGTCTATTGTTTTGGGATAGTAGAGACATTTCATTCATCAAGAAAAGATCTATGTGAAGAAGAAGTGGAAGTATACAACACACTAGAACTGATCAAGATAGCAATTCTACTCTAACAGTTTATCTATCAGATATAGTGTATATATGTTCTACTGAAGGTTGCAGCCTTCATCATTTTAGCAGTGAGCTTTTAGATAGTGAGTCCTCACCCTTAATAGGGTTACTTGTAAAAGGCTCCTAATATTTTTCAACCTTTAACCAAGTCTCTATACTTATTGCATTGTAAATAACAACTCCCAATAGGGTTGCAAGATCTCTTAACAGGGATAATTATACTCAAGTACAGTTCTTTGTGGGTGTTGATTCCCACCAGAGTTTTTACCTATTTGGTTTCCCCGTAACCAAAATTGTTGTGTTCTCTATTGTGTTATTTGAATGTGCATTTACTTTATGTTAATTGCATCTAAGCAATGAAAATAATTAAAGTAGCTGATAACTGATTCACCCCCCCCCCCCCCCCCCTCTCAGTTATCCTTTGGGACTATTCTAACACTTTTATACAGAAGGCTACCAAAAAGATTGGTCCTAAAATATCCTAAAGATATAAAATAGGAAATAGTAATGACCCAAATTTAGGTCCACATGAATCCAAATGAGGGACCCCAGCATTAATTATACTACAAAAATTAAATGTACCTGTCAGCCAAAAGATCCAACATCCAAAAACCAACTCAGTGAGAAAGACTACCAAGAAACAAAGACCAATTGGTAAAACCGCTGAGTAGTCAAGAATAACCAATGAGACTCATCAGTGAAGCCAGAAACAACAAGTAACTGAGCTTGATTGGTGGAAGAAACAAACAAATCCTCAATTGAAAAAAACAAGAGCAGTTATCGATCACTTTACCGAGCAGTTTCCAACAAGCTACCGAACCCAAAAAAACATATGTTTGGTTGATACAGGATTTCCAAGACCCAAGATACTCCTACATCAAACACATGGGGTTAAAATAAATGATTCTCTAAATCATGAATGTGGTACAACCTAAGTTGAATCTAACTCAAAATGATAAATCCATGTAGAGTTTTCAATCAGTTTATGTTAGTAATAACTGAGAGGGGGCTTGAATCAGTGGCCTCAAAAATTTATCCTTCAAACTTAACCACTAATCAATAAATCTCATATTATTATGTCCCTACAAGATGCATGCCATGAAATATTAATAATGATTAACTGTCTATCAGTTTTCTCTGTCAATCCTTATTCTTTCTTGATTACCGATAAGTAGTATAACTATTTACCAAAACTCAGTAAATAAGCTGAGTATACCGATAAATCCAGAATTAACTATGTGAGATGAAAAACTATAAAGAAATGAATCATACACACATAACACATGGATTTTAATGTGGAAACCATGTTAAGGGAAAAAACCACTAGGACCGGTACCCCAATTTTTCACTCTTCTGAAGTGAGCTATGTTAGGAGCCAACCCTGTTAAAAGTTATAAACACACTGTTAAGTGCGACCTTGTTAGAGGATTTTATACATAGAGGTTGTCACTTAGTATCAGGCATCTATTGCTACCATCCTTGAATCAGCCTCCTTCTTAGACTTTCAATAGGTATTGGGCAAGTCCAATGCTACTTTCATGAATCAACCTTTTTGGCACTCCTTGAGATGTACCTCAATATATAGAAGACTGTTAAGTCCTACTCAGTTAAGAGACTTGATGCTTCAATGGTTAAACTAAAACACTATGACCTGTTCATATTGCAACTTTAAATTGCATATTTTCATATCTATTTAAGTACATTACCTCTCTGACCAATGTATCAATTCAATCCTTGTGCTCCACACTTTCTGCTCTGTGATATTGTGCTCACTGTTCGTCAGTGTCTGCAGAATTCCTTAGCTCTTCCTTCAACTTGTTTGATTAGTACTACATGAATTTTTTCTTCATTAGTTTCTCTTCAGAATCCTCAATCTATTCACTCCCCTTAATTCTTGTGAAAAATAATTAATCTTGTCTCTTATACAGACATAATATTCATTATTTCTTGGTTCTTGATTCTTGGCATGATAAACAATCCAGCCAATTAGATTTAAAGCATAACGCTTGATTTTTCTCGTAGATATATTCTTGCCAACTATACAAATCAGATTTAAGTCAATCACTTATCTCTAGTTAAATAAAACAAAGTAGACAACCAGTTAATTCTATATTTAGCTCTGCCAGCTAGATATTTTTTCATTTTCTGAACTCTCTGTCCTGTTGGTCACCACTGCAGCTAGTCGTTGGTGACAACTGAATGTTCTGTCAGTGAGACTAAAGTTAGCTTCGTGTTCTCCATCTGTCAGGAAACACTATATTTTTGTCCGTCGAGTTACTTTGTGCTTTGCTCATTGGGTAACATTATAACTCTGCTCATCAGTAATGTTGTGTATTTGCTCATTGGGTATCACTGTGACTTTGTTCTTTTACTTTGTCCGTCGGGTGCACTCCATTGGTGTATGCAGTCACTTGGTGAATACATGACTTGTATGCATTACTGACAACATAGCCTTGGTTCCTTTGGTTCTATTAAGTCTTTGGTATTATGTACATGACCGTATAGATGATATCAAGTTGACATCAATGACAACACAATCCATTAACTGATATAATGACTTGCATTATCTTCAACTCAACATTATCAAACATTTAATTAGTTATATGTCATCAATATCTCCCTTTTGCATTGATGGAAACATACTATATTATCATACTATACTATTTCTAATACAATGTGAAATATAACAGTTAAGATTCATCAAACTACCAATCTTTTAGTTCTGATAACCGATAAAAATCTCTGACCATCGGTAAGCTCTATTTAAGCTTAGATTTGATTCTTGTAGCTCTCCATATTTCTTCTTCTAATGTATTGCATTCTCTCCTTGTGTCAATTTCTCTCCCTTGACTGTTCTTCTCTTTTGATGTCTTTTTCTCTTGTTAGCAACTCTCTTTTTCTCTTTTGATCTCTCACCCTAAGGATATAATCTCTCCCTGTTGGAGTAATGTGATAATGGATAATCTCTCTCCTTTTTCTAAGAGTGTGATAATATGGATAATCTCTCTCCCTTTGACTGAAGAGTGTGATAATATGGATAATCTCTCTCCCTTTGATAGCAATTCCAAACAAGTATCTTATAGATATCTGACATTAATGTCAAGTGATTCGCTCCATCCATAATATATTCCTTGAATTTCCCTTATCCATCAGTACTATAACAAAATGCTCTGGTGCTCGGTGATGATATATACATGTCTATATATAAATATAGCTTGGAATTTCATCTTTTTTCTTGCATCAACTTGAATGATATAATGATAATATGTAGCCTGATGCAACCTTCTAGTCATTTTACTGACTAGTAGACAAGGGTTTGACCCCTAGTCTTTTCCTCAAGTATTCAAATATATCCTTAGGTAGTGGCTTGGTGAAGATATCGGCCAATTGTTCCTTTTATTTCAAATACTCATGTATCACTTCCTTAGCCTAAACTTCTTCTCTCAAATAATGATACTTGATGGCAATATGCTTTGTTTTAGCATGCATGATTGGATTCTTGGAAATGTTTACTGCACTGGTGTTTTCACAGTAGATAATAATTGCTTTACCATATGTAAGGACAACATCCTCAACAGAAATGCCACATCAATAATATCCACAAGACAAGAGAGGTCGATCAACTAAGTCAAACATCAAATATACAAGTCAACAAAGACAAAATATTTTCCTTAAAATCAAAGAAAGAAAAACAAGGTTCGACCAAAAACTGTCGAACAGATTATGCGACACAAGAGTCCATAATAAAGAAGAGTGTCGACCAACTATCGAAACACCCCAATACATCACATGTCATAATACATTAAAGACATAACTCATAGCAGTCATATGTGATTCCCTAGGATTAGCAGAAAATCTTGCAACTATTCCTACTGCATGTGCAATATCTGGTCTAGTGTGTACAACATACATGAGTTTTCCTATCATTGATCTGTACAAATTATGATTTAACTCTGACATATTTTCCTCCTTTGTCAACTTACATCTAGTAGCCATCGGTGTTCCAACTGGTTTGGAATCTCCCATTTTGGATATTTTTAGGACCTCTTTAATGTATTTGGACTGTGTAATGAAAATACCTTCACATTGTTGTATGATCTATAGACCAAGAACGAACTTGATCTCTCCAAACATAGACATCTCAAATTCTTTGCTCATCTCATTTGCAAATAATTTACAGAGCATATCATTGCCTCCAAATATGATTTCATCAACAAATATTTCAGCAATCAAAGTGTTAGCATCAGTATCTTCCTTCAAATAAAGATTATTGTTTTTACTAGTCCTTACAAATCTAATACTTATAAGATAGGAATGAAGTATTTCATACCAGGCTCTAACAGCTTGTTTCAATCCATACAAGGCTTTGTGAAGTCTACATACCATGTTTCTCTTGGTTGGATTGACAAACCCTTCTAGTTATTCAATGTATACCTCTTCTTCAAGTATTCCATTTAGGAATGTTGACTTGACATCCATCTGGTATACCTTGAATCCTTTATATGCAGCATAAGCAAGTAGTATTCTTACTCCTTCTAGCCTAGCAACGGGTGCAAAGGTCTCTCCATAATCAATACCTTCATCTTGTGCATACCCCTTGCATACTAGTCTTGCTTTGTGTAAGGTCATAAAAGTCTCACTATGCACATATTCTCCACTTACATTTAATTGTATTTGTATTGTAATGTAGGGGAGATAAGATGTTCCCTCTTTTGTTCTTAACTATACAAATGAGAGATCCAAATTGATTAATCCTCAAGAAAGGATCAATGCATAAAAGAATCATTCCTTTGGAAATAAGAGTAAAAAGGATCTTAAACACCCCTTTTAGAAAGGAATGTGTGTGATAGGTTTGGATAGATTAAGAGCTTTAATTGAAATGTATAGGAGGAAGGTACTAACCTTAAAGAATAGCAGATCTAAAGAATGCTATTTTTTGGGGTCTGTATTCTATTTCTTGAAAATATAAAGTATGATCTAGAACAGAAATGCAGAGATGAAAAAAACCCAGAAATATTTTTTTGATCCAACACCGTCTTGTGAGAAAGGTTGACCTTGACCCACAAATGTCACCCCTGACCCAATAATCTCGACCCTTACCTACACAAGTCTGACAAAAAATATGTTCACAGATCCCAAAATTTTGCTGAAAAGGGTATCTAGATATGAGTTCAAATCCATAGTCCTAAACCTGTACCTACAAGAAAAAGAGGTTTGTTTGTTGGGGGGGGAGGGGTTTTCCTTGGTCAAACACCAGTTTTGGAATTAACCTTATAATTTAATTGAAATTGCATAAGTAAACAAAGTAAATAAACAAATTTTCCTTGCTTGTGTAGAGGCCCTTGTGGTGGATTCGAATCTATGGATCTACAAGTATGTGTGCACCAAATTGATTTATAATGTAGAATGTTGTATGTTGTATGTCTTTAAATCAATTGCATGTAGATCTTCAACACCAATCTTGAATGGATCTTGGAATACGAAGAATCCTGGAGGGATGTGGATGGAGAAATCTTCAACAAGAGAGCTCCAAAGAGCTTTGAATCCTTCAATGGATACCAGTGTATCTCCTTTATGAATTGGATGCTTGAATGCTTGAGAATGGATGATTTCTTCAAATCTTTCTTCTTAGCTTGCACTTAGTTTTTTCACCTCTTGAGACTTTGAGGAAATGATAGGAGAAAGCTTCCTTATATACAAATCTAGGGAAAAATCTTCTAGAGAGACCTACATAGGAGAATTATATTCCAATTAGACCCATGCCCCTAGAAGAGGACCTATATTAAATAAAATTTAGGAATCGTTTCTTTGGAACCCAAAACAGTCGACCCAGAAGCGGGAAATTAAATCTTTCTGAAGCCTGAGATCCAGAAACTGTGGGATCTTGAAATTTGGACACTGGGTCAAGGTCAAGTTCAACCTTGACCTAGGTCAGGGGTGAGTTCAACCTTGACCTAGGTCAAGGTTGAGGTTGACATAGACCTAAAAGGTCAACCTTGACCCTGAGGTCAAAGATCTTAGATCTACAGTGTAGGCTGCCAAAAACTAGCTAGAGAGAGGTGGAAAATGGGGCAGAACAGGGGAAAGCCAGGTCTAAATCAGGAACCCATTCAAGGCACTTGACATGACCCCAAACCACTTACTCAAAATTCTAAACCAGTCTATAATGGAAGTGCTTCCATTTTCTGACTATACATTTAGCCCCCACTTTAGCAAGAGTGTGGACTCAATACAAACTCTTGGTAAAGGAGATCATGAAGAAAAGATAATCTTATTGGAATCAAAAGGGACAAAGGAATCCTCAATCCCCAAGGGACTTTAAGTCTTTATCAACTCTAATATCATGATAAGAGAGACATCACCGATTAAGAGAGAAAAAGAGAGGGTGTGATTACCTCGCCCAGTAAGATGTCTGTATCTCACTGTGAACCACAAAAAAGGATAGGATGGCCCATCAAGAAAGAAATTGATAGTCACCCCATAAAGTTTTGCACCTTCTAGGGGCTTTGTGCATGTATATAGTGCATCTTCTAATGGCTTTTATGAAGTACCCATGGATCCATATCCTTATATCACCATGGAATACATTTGTAAAATGTGTATCTCTTTAGGATTTAGCAACTTATGTGCGTTACCTTCTGAGGATTTAGCATATTGAATTGTAATTGAATGCATATCTCTTTAGGATTTAGCAACTTATATGTGTTACCTTCAGAGGATTTAGCATGCTGAAAAACAAAAGGTTAGAACAAAAATGCATAATATAGAACGAGGGAGGCCGTATGTATGCCCTCCTCCTTAAGATGGAAAAAAACATACTATTTTGACATGTTAAGGAAAGAAAAGAACAAGGATAAATCCTTCTTCAACATCAAGAAAATATCCATAGACAACACCCAGTCCAAGCCAAGAATCTCACAGCTCCTGTGAGGCCATGGAAGGGACGACTGCAAAGAGATATCATGAAAGAAGTGAAAAAGTAACCCTTGTGAGGGATATCACGCTATTCAGTTTCCAAGGTGAGAGATTTATCTACCATGGAAACCCAATGTCAAATAACAAAATAGGTTATGATCAAGGACATTGATCCTCAATGTAAACCAAAATTTGCATGTATGATTAGATATCACATAATAGATAGATACTGCTTAACCAAGGGAAGAGTGAATCCAAAAAAGATAGAAAAGAAGGAGATGGCATCCTTGCCCCCCAAGCATAGGAACAAGGATGAAAGGGGACATATTATATTGCTCACAACACTATGCAAGACAATGATCCCCCAAGGATTAGGATACCATTGTTTACATGATGTAGAGTTCCATAATAGGAACATAAATGTTATTTAGAGAAAATAGGATTGAAATACAACTCATCGCCACATGTTAAATAAATAACTTTACTATCAATGAGCTGCCTAATCTTATAATTTAAAGCTTTACATTCATTAGTAGAGTAATCATGAAATCTATGATATAAAAAAAAAGGAAGAGTCTTCAAGTGTGGACTACGTTTCTTTTTGCATTTAGGTTTAGTAATCATCTTAGCACGAAGGAGTTTAGGAAAAATATCTTCTTGGTCAAACTCCTTCATAGTGTCATCATGTTTTGAAGTGTTATTTGAGATGTTGGTAACATTGATTTGTTTTTTAGGATTAAATCCCAATCCATAAGAATGCTCATGCCCCTCATTCTGTAAGGGCATTTAAATTCCCTATCTATGCTTACCACATCCTTGACCATGGAATCCTTGTTTAACTAGTAAATGATAAGTAGGACCATAACAAGAAGCCATATCAGAAGGAGTCAATGGAACTTCAATAGTCACTATGTCATCATTAGTAGGTTTGACAGATTCATAGTAGGTAGAAGCAGCGACAAAGTTATTACAAAGGACATTAGAAGTAGAAGAAAAAACTCATTGTTCAAACTTTCTTTGTTGCTTCATAAAATCAAGATTAGAAACTTTAGACTCTCCAATAAAGGTAGGATTAAAATCCAAGGTTCCCCAATCATCACTAGGAAGATCATTAGAGGAAGAAGGATTACTATTAGGAATAGGAGTATTGTGGGTTCAAATATGCAAACAAGGATTTGGCACATCATCTGCATGAAGTGTATACACCATGTTTTTGTGAATAAACTTGACTTTACGGTGAAGGGTGGAAGCAACAGCATGCATCCCATGAAACCAAGGTCTACCCAAAAGTAAGTTATAATTAAGAGGTCCAGGAATAACATGAAAAGGAGTATTTAGGATGACCGAACCTACTTTGATAGGTAAGGTAATGATGCCCAAAGTGTTCTTATCAATGTTATCAAAGCCACGTACAGGAGCATTATCAGGTTGAATAGTTGAAAGATAGGCTTTAATTGATTTGAGCATGTCCATGCTACAAATATTAAGCCCAGATCCATTCTTAATTAAGGTCCTATGAATGATACTCTTATTGATAGTAACAGCAACCATAAGGGCATCATATTGATTTTGAACTTCTTTAGAAGGTAAATCCTTTTGAGTAAAAATATTGTCAGGAGGACCCATGGTAACATGTATGCATTGTAAGAAGGCATTGATGTTCTCATGGTTGTTAGGTAGAGAGGGAAGAGCTGCTAGAGATTTTTGCAAGGCTTTATGGTAGGTAGGTGAAGTTTGAAGAAGCTCCCATAAAGAAATCTTGGCAGGGGTATTGCGCAATTGGTTTATCAAATCATACTCCATGCTAGGAAGATGGGGTGGAGGAGGAAGAATGGGTTGAGAAGGTGGTAAAGAAGTAGCAACCATAAGATTAGGTTGAGGGTTATTCCTTGTACGATAGGTGTGAGCTATCGAATCTTGATCATTTAAAGACTCTAAAGATTCTGTAGGTTTACCTTTGATAGTAATGCGAGGACAACCTTTGATAGTCAACAAGGGTTTTGGATAGACCATGTTAGTTGTCTCAACACTAAAAATAGGTTCACAAGAAGGAAGAAAAGAATACCTCCTAGGAGGAGATGAGGGAGGATCTTGATGCTCCATAAGATCATCACTAAGAGGGAGAACATTAAGGGAATTCATATCATTCTCTGCTAATGCCTCATCACTAGAAGGAATCCCAAATAGAGGTAAAGCATCTATAATGTTTTCTTCTTTCTCTAAAATGTCTATGTAAGGGGAGTTTGTTTTAGAAATAAAGTCACCATCATGTATGAATATGTCATTCATTAATAAATCACCCTCTTCTATCAAGCCATCTTCACAAGGAGGGGATAAATCAATGTTCTTATCCAAGGGTTCATCCAAAAATGTAGAATCATCCACAATGGCTTCATGAGGAAGAGAGTAATCAACATCCAAATCCAAAGGTTCATCCCAAATAGGAGGATTATCATCCCTATCAATAAAGCACATTGTAAAAGGTTTGGAAAATAGTTGAAACAACTTGGGAAACATAATAATGAATAAAGGAATGCATAGAAAATAGATCTAGATATATCCAAATACATTCAAATGAAATATATGATGAAAAAAGTAAATTTTTTTATATTTTTAAAGAAATTTTGTGATTTTTATTTATTTTTGAAATATAAATGCAAGAGCATAAGAGAAATCTACTTTTAAATGCATGTAAGATCTAACACAAAATGCAAATCTAATACAAAAAAAAAAGAGTTGTCTATCGTGGGTTCACCAAAATGTAAGGTAGAAAATGTGGATAGGGTTTTGAACAATGTTGGTTTTCTCATAGAAGTGCCCCTATGCACATATTCTCCACTTACATTTAATTGTATTTGTATTGTAATGTAGGGGAGATAAGATGTTCCCTCTTTTGTTCTTAAACACACAAATGAGAGATCCAAATTGATTAATCCTCAAGAAAGGATCAATGCATAAAAGAATCATTCATTTGGAAATAAGATTAAAAAGGATCTTAAATACCCCTTTTAAAAGGAATCTATGTGATAGGTTTAGATAGATTAAGAACTTTAATTGAAATGGATAGGAGGAAAGTACTAAGCTTAAAGAATAGAAAATCTAAAGAATGTTATTTTCTAGGGTTTGTACTCTATTTCTAAAAAATCTGAAGTATGATCTAGAACAGAAACGTAGAGACAAACAAAACCCAGAAATCTTTTTCTGATTTGACGTTGTCTTGTGAAAAAGGTCGACCTTAACCCACAAATGTCACCCCTGACCCAATAATCTCAACCCTGACCTACACAGGTCCGGAAAAAAACTCTGTTTGCGGGTCCCAAAAGTTCGCTAAAAAGGGTATCCAAATATGAGTTCAAATCCGTAGTCCTAAACCTGTACCTACAAGAAAAAGAGGTTTGTTTTTTTGGGGGGAGGGGTTTTCCTTGGTCAAACCCCAGTTTTGGAATTAACCTTACAATATAATTGAAATTTCATAAGTAAATAAAGTAAATAAAAAAATTCACCTTGCTTGTATAGAGGCCCTTACGGTGGATTCAAATCTATGGATCCACAATTATGTGTGCACCAAATGGATGTAGAATGTAGAATGTAAAATTTTGTATGTCTTTAAATCAATTGGATATAGATCTTCAACACCAATCTTGAATGGATCTTGGAATAGGAAGAATCTTGGAGGAATGTGGACGGAGCAATCTTCAACAAGAGAGCTCCATAGAGCTTTGAATCCTTCAATGGCTACCAATGGATCTCCTTTATGAATTGGATGCTTGAATGCTTGAGAATGGATGCTTGCTTCAAATCTTTCTTCTTAGCTTGCACTTAGTTTTTTCACCTCTTGAGACTTAGAGGAAATGATAGGAGAAAACTTCCTTATATACAAATCTAGGACACAATCTTCTAGAGAGGCATACATAGGATAATTATATTCCAATTAGACCCATGCCTCTAGAAGAGGTCCTATATTAAATAAAATTTAGGAATCATTTTTTCAAAACCCAAAACAGCCGACCCGGAAGAAGGAAATTAAATCTTTTCGAAGCTCGAGATCCAAAAATTGTGGGATCTTGAAATTTGGACCCTGGGTCAAGGTTGAGGTCGACCTTGACCTAGCTTAGGGGTGAGGCAAACCTTGACCTATGCCAAGGTCAAGGTTGGCATAGACCTAAAAGGTTGACCTTGACCCTGAGGTCAAAGATCTTAGATCTGCAATCCAGGATGCCAAAAACTGGCTAGAGAGAGGTGGAAAATGGGGCAGAACAGGGGGAAAGCCAGGTCTAAATCAAGAACCCATTCAAGGCACTTGACATGACCCCAAACTACTTACTCGAAAGGCTAAAGTAGTCTATAATGGAAGTGCTTCCATTTTCTGACTATACACTTTGTTTCTTGTGACTTCTCCATTCTCATTCAGCTTATTCTTGAATATCCATTTAGTACCAATGACAATCTTTTCATCTGGTCTTGGCACAAGTGACCATGTCTTGTTTTTCTCAATCTTCTCAATCTCATCATTCATAGAACTTATCCATTCTTCATTATCAAGTGCAGCATTGATAGATTTTGGCTCAAACTCACAAATTAAACAACTTGTGTTTAGAGACATACTTCTTGTTCTTGTACCAGCTTTCTTATCTCCTATGATCTAAATCTCTGGATGGTTCCTTCTTACATATCTAGAAAGAACTAGTTCAGCTCTTTGTCTATCATCATGATCATTATTTTGTCCTTCATTCTATTCTTCATCACTTCACACATTACGTTGATCATTATCTTGACCGTCGGTATTAGCAGCCTGATTGTTGGTAACAACATTCTGCTGCTCTGGAATTAAGCACTATTGCTTGTGTAGAGTGTTAGGTTCTTAATAGTATACAAACTTTTTGTATTACTCTGGTTCTTTTGTGCTTTCTAGCTCATTCTTTTTTGAAAATTCATCTATCTTCACATTTTCACTTTCAACAATTTGGTTAGAGGCCTTGATAAGACATTTGTAAGCCTCGCTCTTGGTGGAATACCCTAGAAAAATAACTTCATCGCTCTTGGCATCAAGCTTTCCATTTCTATCATCCTTTAAGATATAAAATTGACTACAAAATATTTTTAAGTAACTTACATTGGGTGTGTGACCATACCATAGCTCATAGGGTGTCTTCTTTGTGTCCTTCAATTGTACTTTATTTAATGTGTAGACAACAATACTAACAGCTTCCCTCCAAAAGATTTGGGTGATGCCTTTCTCTATCATTAGAGTTCTCGCACAATCAATTATGGATATATTCCTTCTCTCAGCAATCCCATTTTGTTGTGGTGTTCTTGGTGTAGAAACCTATCTTTTTATACCATGCTCATTGCATAAATTAGTGAATTCATCTGATATAAACTCTCCTCCTCTATCTGTCATTAAGCATTTCAAATCCTTACCACTTTTTTTCTCTACCATAGCCTTGTACCATTTAAACATCTTGAATGCTTCAGATTTATCTTTTAGAAACATATTTGTCATCATTCTAGAGTAATCATCAACAAAGAGAATAAAATATCTATCTCCATAATAAATCTGAAAGAATTGATCAAACTCAATTCTACACAACCCAAGAAGAACCTATTAGCCAATAACCTGTTACAAGAGAAGAAAAAATGGAGACAGAAGGAAAGTGCTCTCAAACTATGAAAAATGCATAAGAGATTCTCGAAAAAGTACAAGGCTCAACCTTATAAAAGGTGAGAAAGAAACCCTAAAGGAAAAGACTAGGTTGCACATTATTAATTAATAATTAATTAATAATGTACCTAAGTGAAGCTTAAGTAACTAGAGTAATATAAACTTATATAATTAAATCGATATGATTTAATTAATAAGTATAAAGTAATAATACTCTAACACCCCCCTTAAGCTGAACACAGGGAGAAAGCTGACCTAGCAAAAACTATGAAAGCAAGAAATGGGTCCCGGCAACAAGGCCTGATCAGGTACCCAGTACAAGAAAATCTCTGTAAATCGGAGACAAAGGAGAAAACCCAGTGGGAATAACTCCTCTCCAAAAAGAGATATAAAAGAAAGCAAAGACAAAAGGAATGACTTCAAGAGACTCTCTCAAAGCCAGTAGTACAATGCGTGCTGCCAACCCCCCCATGAGAGAGGGTCGAGGCTCCAAA
>MU226852.1:4521995-4535184 GCA_018584345.1 Thuja plicata | reverse complement strand
GTTTTACATAATTATGATGATTGAAAATACTCATATGAAATAATTATGCTAGTTAATGTACTCATGGTATTATTATGTTGGTACCCGTGTCTCTGGTCATTCCTATATTCATAAAATAAATACTCCTATAGATGTTTTAATAGTGTCGATTTATGACACATTGGCCTAAGTGTGTTCGCTATTAAATATTGTGTAAGTACGATGATGTAATTCATGTTATTGAGAGTAATAAATTAGTGAACCAAGTTGCAGTGGAAACCTCTCTCAAAGCGAGAAGGATATTGTGATGTGAATAACATGATAATATGCACTTGTTTTTCCAAGTTTTTGTGTCTACCTCTCTCCCCAAATAAATATTTCCTTCATGCTTTATCTTTATGAGGGTATAATTGGTCTATTTTAAATATTTCCATAATGAATGTATGTTGAGATTTCCCCATCTCCCTCTGACTGACCTCAAAAGGTCACATAGTTCATGTAATGACTGTGGTAGAGTATGGATTGCTAAATTTATTCTTCTTTTATTTTACCTTGTTTCGCAAGTTTATTTTGGCGATTTCCAACAATGTGAAAGTAATTAAATTGTGTGTTGAGTTGCTTAGCCAAAAAAAAAATTTAATATCCTTATTTACCTCAAAGATTTTTTTTATTTACTTATTTTTGTAATAAAATTTTACCAATGTGGCCACTTTTTGAATCTTACTTGTTGAACCATTCTTTTCAAATTTTAAATTATGGATTTCATGATTATTTGATGAGGCTCTTTTGGTTGGAATTATTGGCAAGCTATTTCATGATAGGATGTACGAGGGAGAAGATTTATTGGGAAATCCATTATATTTTATTATTATAAAAGAGGATACAACTGTAGAGAAGCTTCCCATCACCCTTGTCATCAGCGTTATCTATGACCATATTTGTAGCCTTGATGAGAGTATTTTGCTGGTTACAATATGTATAGGCCTTGTAAGACTATTTTATGATCTTATTGCATAGATATTATGATGCTATCGATAAATACAATATTAAGTTGGTATAAAATAAGGATTATCATAGTGGAAAAAGATATATTTAAGATTAATATTGGAACTATACTCCAGATATAGAAATTATAGGAACCAACATCAAGGGTGATGTTAGCATACATTTGATTCATCTTGTAGGGAAGATGTCCCATGTATTAGTACATTTTCTTGGGAATGTGGATCCCATTTAGTGTGTTGGATAGTACTACCTTACGTAATCTTGTTATTGGTGAGATATGATAACAATGTAAAATAATAATAGATTGTGAAGTTTGGATATACAGTTCAATTGTACAATATCTTGCTACTAAATTTTAGAAGTGCTTAAATCAAGGAAAAACATATCCTTAACTTGTATTATCATTAGATTTACGCATTGAAAGAGATTAAAGATTTGAAAATTATCTAATGAACTAAACCAGATGTTAACACTAGAACTTTAGCCCTAAGTTGGGTAACTTCCAGGAGGAAGTTCATGCCTAGGGGGGAGGATGTGAGGCCTCACCCCAAACCCATCATAGCTTTTCCAATTACCATTTTGATAGACCTAGTAATTGGCTTTACGTTTTCATGAATTAGGAGGTTTTACCCTTTTGATAGGGTTTTGGTTAAATTAGATGATGATAATTTATAGTTTACGACACTTTTCATACTCATGATGTTGACCATATGATACATTATGATGATTGAGTTAGATGAATGGTGAGATGTTTCAATTTGGGTACACATGTTGATATGAGTTATTTAGGAAAACTATAATGAAGATCGGAATTATGTTGAGATGTGAAATTCCTTGAAGGTTAAAGGATAGGTGATGAAATATCTTGTTGAGTTTCAGGACATTTTTGTAACTATTACTTGAGGAATTGGTTATTTGATTTTATGCCATTTGGGAGTTTTTAGAATTGATAAAATTAATTCTTATGCAATTTAGATAAAACTACATCATGATTTATATAATATTTGGAATTATTAGTGTGACATGTGAGTTAATGAGTTCATGTTCTTATGATTCAGTTTACGCATGTTCATTTGTAAGTCAACGATTAAAATTTATGATGACGATTATATTATGTGGATTATATTCTGATGTGGATTAGAACCTAGAACATATTTTTGGTTTTGGCCATACATGCTTATATATATGATCTGATGAGAAAGACTTAATCATGATTAGATTTGATTATTTCATGAATAATGCTTTAAAGTTAGGAAATAGCATGAATAATATGTCGTAAAGTTAGGATTATGGAAACACCATGTTTGAGCATCACTTAATGAAAAGTATATTTAAGAATTGAATTTTGCATATTGAATAACGTTAAAAATTATGAATTGTATGTGTGTGTGTGTGTGTGTGTGTGTGTGTGTGTGTGTGTGTGTGTGTGTGTGTGTGTGTGTGTGTGTGTATTTGCATGTGATTTTATTGCCTTGGACTACTGATGCTTGAGTTTAGTGTGCAGGAAAGAGAACCATAGAATTATTCAGAGAACCAGGGCTAAACACATGTGAATTGAGTAAGCCAAGATTTAATCCAATAAGGGGTTAAAACCTCATTGTAATGTGATCTTTGCTATAAACGTATTCTGAATGTGTGTTAATAGTTTAAATTTATGTTATTGACGGGATATGTCATTATGAATATGATGTGTATTTTCTTGGTGTCACTTGACACTTGTATTGTCCATGTGGATGGTGACATGTCAAATAAGGGCTTGGGAAAGAATCACCAAACCTTATAGGATTTTATATTAATCCCACTTGCATATAGATGTCTTGTAGGGATCACATTAAATTGAAACTCGGATTTGAACTTTAGGGCTACTTTGGAGGGGTCAAAAGTGACCCTAGAGTTTATTTTTGGCCAAAATTAGTTAACCAAAGGGGGGTACCTTGGGTTGGGGGCTATTTTTTACCTATGGAAAGCCTAGATCACCATTATGGCCCTCCAAAATGCCTACTTTTCAAAAGTGGCGAAAATGGTGACCTCATGCATCTAACTTGTCCCACACTCCTTACTAAACTTTCAATTAAGATGGGAGACAAGAGGTAAGACAAAAGGACTAGAGGGCATGTCTCATTAATTGCTAGGTCTTGTTTACACTTCTGGGGGTATTTTTATAGGGTTTGGAGAGACTTAGTTGGTATTCACCCACTCTCTAATTTTAGAGACAATTAGAGTTGGAGGAAGGAAAAGAAAAGGATAAGGGATTCTTTTACACCAGATTCTTGTATGGTGTTCATATATGTAAATCTTGTATGGAGGTCATATATGTAAATCTTGTATGTTGTTATTGTATGTAGATCTTATTATTGTGTGTTGGGTTGGGGATGCATTTGGATTTTATATGATTTCTTATTCCTTTGGATTGGGAGTGTTGTTCATGGGTGTTTAAGGATTTACTCACCTTTGGAAAGGGAAGAAGTGGCCTTGGGTGAACGGGTTAGTTGGGCTCTCCATTGTAGTGAGAGTCTCTTCTCATGGAGAGAAAAGGGAGAAAATTCAAGGTGTATGGGCCCTTGCATGCCATTGTATTTGATCCTAATTTTGGGGGAGATAAGAGAATATTGGATGGAAAGATGTATGTGATTTTTTTCTTGAAGAGGAAATGACCAAATTTGTATATAAAAGGAATGTCAATGTAGCCTTGAAAAGACATGAAAAAAAAAACTCTTTTTAAAAATTTTGAATAGGAAATGGCATTCTCCTCCTTGGAAAAACCCACTTTCACCCTACTTCAATAGGTTTGAAAAACTCATTTGTGAAGCCTAGGTTGGGAGTTAATTGTTGTTTTGTGCATATATGATGGTTGTGAGAATTTGGATGTGTTACCTATTTAGCCTTGGTTCTCCAAGCTTGGGGGTGGTCTCCTTGAGATCTTGGTTGGGAGGTGACCTTCCCATGGTTCTCCCCATGTATTTGCAGGTTTTGAAGTCATGATGATTGTGAAAAAGCTTGGAAGAAATCTCTATTTTAGTTTAGTTGTGTGAGAGAACCTTTAATGTTGCATAGTTATTCCTTTTGTATTGAGATTAATTCTTGTGGAGTATTGTAATGTTTATATTGAAAGCTTTATCAAGTAAGATGTGAAGATCTCTTATTCATTATGTAATAACTTCATTATAGGAAGGAATATTGTATGCTTTCTATTAATTATATAGATCTTCCATCTTGAAGATGTGTAGTTGTATTTTGAAAGATTGGCATAATGTAAATGAAGAATCTTTAGTTTCATGTCTATTATATTCTATCCTTTAGAGTATTGAAGTTAATCCTTCATAGTAGAATGATATTCAATATTGAGAAGAAAAGATAAACTTGATAACAATAGTAAAGCAAACAAGTTAGTTTATTAATGTAAAAGTCAACTAATAATGTTATTCAATCTATAGTTCACTTAGTGTATTGTACTAATAAAATAATTCAAATGCATACAATTAACTACCTTAATAATAAAACTGAGAAATCAATAAGATAGAAGCAAAAAAAATCAAATAATGCCAATAACACTTCCCAGATTTTTTAGAGCAAAAATGCTCTCTAGAATTTGTATAAGAAGGGAAATAATTCTCGTTGCCATAGAGAATATTCCCTCACCAAGATGCTTTTTTTTAATTAGAGTTAGTAATCTAACTCCCTAACATAACTAAGTTGTTAATTACTAAATACTAAATTAATAATAAAAATTCATAACATCACTTGTATAATACTTTCTTACCCATGAATGGGTGCAGTATGTTGTGGCAATGGTCACATTAAATAACAAAAAAAAAGGATATAAGAATGAAAGGATGGGAAGCAAGTCTTATTTGTTGACTTGCATCCTCGTGGGTCCCACCCACATACTTCCTCCTTACCTCTCTTCTACCATGTGTGTGATTTGGGGGCTGACATGGCATTTATGCATACCCCTTTGCCAAGAGAGTCTTCCCCTCCATGCGTACTTGTTTGAGCTCCTTTTTGTTGTATTGAAAGGAGAAACATTGAAGTGGCCCCACCTTTTCCTTGGTAGTATATGCATGCCTTCTTCAAAAAGGCCTACCCTTGCATAAAAACTCACGCAAGCTTAGGGGATGGTTGGGATTCCCATCACCCCACCCACTTGGCAAGTGGACCTTGGGGGTTAAGGGGGTGATGTGATAGGTTAGTAAGTAGACAGTTTTAGATTAGTAGGTTAGTAGGTTAGTAAGTTAGGTTAGTTTAAGATTGTTTAAAGAATTTAAGTGGTATTCTAATATATATAATTATTTGTTAACTTAATCTTTATTAGGGGATTAAAGGCTATGGTTGCATGTGTTTTTTTTTAAAGGGAGAAGTTAATAAAAATTGATTTTAGAAGGGTTAGTTAGATTAGTTGATTAGGATTAGTAATTAATAGATTTGGTTCTTTATTGTTTATTTTTAAATTATGTAGTTTTCTTTCTTATATATAGATATAATTTTGATTCAATAGTGTTGTTAATTATTAGATTAATAGATTTAGTTGTTATGAAAAATGTATAGATTCATTAACTTGTTCAGATTTAGTATTGAATCAACACATTAAAATAATAGTATATAATATCCGATGGTTAATTATTTAAAATGGATCATTAATATTAGTTAGTTTAGGTTATTTCTAGAATTGTGAATTTGTGGATTAGTTAATAGGATTTCTGGCTTAATGAGTTAATTTGCTAAATTTAATGTATAAGAGGGTTTAGTACATCTTGTCATGGTAGTATAATTAATCCACCTTTTATTATTAGATAACATTTCGTGCTAGTTCACATTACCAAGTTTATTATCGAATATAATTCAATTATTAATATGGTTAACTCTTGAACTAACAATGTAGACAAATTATTGATTATTTTAAATAAATCACATACAAAAGATATAACCTAGGTACATACACCTTTTAGGTATCATTATTGGAATGAAATTGGTTAGAAAATTAAACGCATCCTTTCGCAATGATATTTGATAACTTTATAGTAATTATGGGAACCCTATTAAACTAGTAATGTTTAAGGATCGTAATGACATTGAATAGGATTAATAAATTTGATTGCTAGGTCAACCATTGATTGGGTCAATATACCCATATGTCCTTACAGTACTAAACTGTAGATTCTCTTACCATCTTTCGAGTTGGATTACTGACTCTGCAATCGCCTTTATCAATAACCCCAGCTCAATCTATGACTAGACCTTTCAGCTTGAGAAGCAACTTCACCATGTTGTCACCTACCCTCAGCACTCTTAGTATTATTGTGTCATCATTGTTGATGTTGTTTTATGTCTTAAAAAAAAAAAATTGTGTGTGTGTTTTGCCCTAGTTTTGGGCATGACACTTGTGCTGTACTGAGTGATGTTTTCACCTTCTTTCATTTTGAGATCATCAAAATTTCCTCTAAGGCTTTCTTCCTTGTATCTCAAAACATTTTTGTCACCTCCTAGAACAAGTTTCAATTTGTCCCACATCTATTTTGCAGTTTTGCATTCTTTGACATCTTCAAATTCAGCATCATAGAGTGAGGAAGCAAGCTCTATCACCATGCAGTTGTGCTCATTCTTCTCTCTCAATTGTTCAACTATTGGTACTCCTATGGGAAACACATATTCAACATCTAAGTACTGTGTAACATCATTACCAATACCTAATAAGTCGAGTCTTATTCTTCTCTGCCATGAAGCAAAATTATCTTTGTTCAACTTAGGCACATCTTGTATGTTCATATTATGATCTTTAGCTCAAGTCTTTAAACCTTCCTTTCTAAGCACACAAGCTCTGATACCAATTATTAGTAATAACTAAGAGGGGGGTGAATCAGTGGCCTCAAAAATTTACCCTTCAAACTTAACCAATAATCAATAAATCTCAAATTATTATGTCCCTACAAGATGTATGCCATGAAATACTAATAATGATTAATTATCTGTCGGTTTTCTCTGTCAATCCTTATTCTTTCTTGATTACCGATAAGTAGTATAACTATTTACCAAAACTCAGTAAAGAACTAGAGTATACCGATAAATCCAGAATTAACTATGTGAGATGCAAAATTATAAAGAAATGAATCATACACACATAACACATGGACTTTAACATGGAAACCTTGTTAAGGGAAAAAAAACTGTGACCGGTACCCCAAATTTTCACTCTTATGAAGTTATCCCTATTAGGAGTCAACCTTGTTAAAGGTTACAAACACACTATTAAGTGTGACTTTGTTAGAGGATTTTATACATAGAGGTTGTCACTTAGTATCGGGCATCTATTGCTACCATCCTTGAATCAACCTCCTTCTTAGACTGTCAATAGGTATCGCGCAAGTCCAATGCTACTTTCATGAATCAACCTTTTTGGCACTCCTTGAGATGTACCTCAATATATAGAAAACTATTAAGTCCTATTCGGTTAAGACTTGATACTTCAATGGTTAAAATGAAACACTATGACCTGTTCATATTACAACTTTGAATTGCATATTTTTATATCTATTTAAGTACATTACCTCTCTGACCAATGTATCAATTCAATCCTTGAGCTCCACACTTTCTGCTCTATGATGTTGTGCTCACTGTTCGTCAGTGTCTGCATAATTCCTTAGCTCTTCCTTCAACTTGTTTGATCAGTACTACATGAATTTTTTCTTCATCATTTTCTCTTTAGCATCCTCAATCTATTCACTCCCCTTAATTCCTGTGAAAAATAATTAAGCTTGTCCCTTATATAGACATAATATTCATTGTTTCTTGGTTCTTGATTCTTGGCATGATAAACAATCTAGCCAATTAGATTTAAAGCATAAATCCTAATTTTTATCGTAGATATATTCTTTCCAACTATACAAAGCAGCTTTAAATCAATCACTTATATCTGGTCGAATAAAATAAAGTAGACAACCAGTTAAGTCTATATTTAGCTCTACCAGCTAGATATTTTGTCATTTTCTAAACTCTATGTTCTGTCGGTCACCACTACAGCTAGTCATCGGTGACAACTGACTATTCCATCGGTGAGACTCCAGTTAGCTTCATGATCTCTGTCCATCAGGAAACACTATATTTTTGTCTGTCGGGTTACTCTGTGCTTTTCTCTTTAGGTAACACTGTAACTCTTCCCATCAGTAATGTTGTGTATTTGCTCTTTGGGTATCACTGTGAATTTGTTCTTTTACTCTGTCCATTGGGTGCACTCCATCAGTGTATGCAGCCACTTGGTGAATACTTGACTTGTATGCATTACTGATAGCATGGCCTTGGTTCTCTGAAGTCTTTGGTATTATATACAAGATCGTATAGATGATATCAAGTTGACATCAATGACAACACAATCCATTAACTAATATAATTACTTGCATTATCTTCAACTCAACATTATCAAACATTTAATCAGTTATATTTCATCATTTTGTTCTTCCACTTTACCAAATATTTCATGTAATTCTTTCCTCTAGTGCTTCTATCAATTCTCTCTTCCAAAATCTATTCAACTTCCTCTATCTATTTCTTAGGATAATCACTCGGCACTATCACTTATTCATCAAGTTCATGATACTCGTACAAATCTAAAATATTAAATATAGGTGATATATCCATGTCATTAGGTCATTATATTTCATAAGCATTTCCATAGTCAAACTTCCTCAATATCTTGCAAGGACCAAATTTCTTCATCTTAAATTTACCATATGTTCCAAAGAGGAAATATGCCTTTCTTCAAATGAACTATTACTTCATCATCAATCTCATAAGTCTTATGTCTTCTTGATCTATCTGCACTATCCTTGTATTTCTGATTACTTTGCTCCAACTTATGTTTCACTTCTTCATGTAGTGTTTTCATAAACTCAGCAAATTCTTCTCTTTCAACACTTATGTTCTCTTCGCCAACAATATCTCTCAAATCTGATATACCTCTTGGTTGCATGCCACTAACAATCTAAAAAGGTGTCTTTCTAGTACTCCTATTCACTAAATTATTATATGAAAACTCTTCTTCTGTTAACATCAAATCCTAACTACTTAGTTTATCTCCAACTAAACATCTTAACAAGTTACCCAAACTTTTGTTTACAACCTATGTTTGTCCATTATTATGTGGATGAAATGTATAACTATACTTAAAATCATTCTCTAGCTTCTTCCAAAGTGTTTTCAAAAAATAGCCAACAAACTTACTATCTTGGTCAGAGATGATACTCTTTGATAATCCATACAATCTGACAATCTCCCTGAAGAAAATATTTTCTATATGTACAACATTTGATGTTTTTCTACATGGTATAAAATGTGTCATCTTAGAAAATCTATCCACAACAAAAAAATATGGAATCATTACATCTTGATGTCCTCGATAATCCAAGAACAAAATCCATGCCAATATCACTCCAAGGTTTCTCGGGAATAGAAATTAGTGTATACAAACCAGTAATTTGACTCACTCATTTTTTAACTTGACAAACTCCACAACTCTTCACAAATTTATGAACATCCTTATATAAATAAGGCCAAAAATACCTTTCCTTAAGAAAAATCAATGTCTTATCAATACCAAAATGTCCATCCAAACCACTACTGTGTTTTTCCTTTATCAAATAGGTTATCATTGATCCTCTCGATATACATAATTGAATACCTTTGAAAAAAATATCCTCATGAATGAAATAGTCTTCATACTTATTGTGTTGATCTGGAATAGGTGTTCTGCACATTCTCCATGGATTAGAAAAAATTGGGTCATTTTCATACAAATGCTTCATACCATCAAAACCAAGAACCTCAATTCTTATTTCCATCAACAAAGATCTCCTACTCAATGCATCAACAACTCGGTTAGAAACTACACTCTTATATTTTATCACAAATGTGAAACTCTTCAAATACTCTACCCATTTCATATGTCTCTGATTCAACTTATTCTGACTACCCAAATATTTTAAATTTCTATGATCAATATACAACACAAATTCACTCGGTATTAAATAAATTTATGTGAGGCCTCACCCCGACCCATCATAGCTTTACTGCTCAATCACACTTTGATACTTTATGTTTTGATACATTGATGCACTTTTTGATTATCCTAACAGAGACTCGAGATATTATGTTATGATGATGATTATATTGTATGGATTACATTTTGATATGGATTAGACCTAGAACAGGTGGTTGATTTTGATTATATATGTTTAGATAAGTGAATTGATGAGAAGATCGAATCATGATTAGACTTGACTATTTCATAGATGTTATGTCATGGTGATTATGGAATTTTTATGTTTTCAACATTTCTGTATGAAAATTGCAATTAGGAATTTAATTATTCTTATTGATTAATGTTGTTAATTATGAACTAAAGATGTATATTGCATGTGATTTTATTATCTTGGACTAATGATGCGTGATTTTAGTGTGCAAGAAAGAGAACCATGGAATTATTTGGAGAATCAGGGCTAAACACATGTGAATTGAGTAAGCCAAGGTTTAATCCAATAAGGGGTTGAAACCACGTTGTAATGTGATCTTTGTTGTAAACGTAATCTGAATGTGTGTTAATAGTTCAAAATTTATGTGGTTGTTTGGACATGTCATTGTGAATGTGATGTGTATTTTGTTTTAGTGTCAGTTGACACTTGTGTTGTACATGTGGATGGTGACATGTCAAATTAGGGTTTGGTCAAGAATCACCAAACCTTATAGGATGTTATATTAATTTCACTTGCATATAGATGTTTTGTAGGGATCACATCAAGTTAAAACTTAGAATTGAACTTTAGGGGTACCTTGGAGGGGTCAAAAATGATCCTAGAGCATATTTTTGGCCAAAACTAGATAACCCTAAGGGGGTACCTTGGGTTAGGGCTATTTTTTACCTATGGGAGAAACCTAGGTCACCATTATGACTTTTCAAAATGCCTACTTTTCAAAAGTGGCAAAAATAGAGATGGCCTTGATGCATCTAACTTGTCCCACACTCCTTACTAAACTCACAATTAAGAGGGGAGACAAGAGGTAAGACAAAAGGCTAGATGTCATGTCTCATTATTGCTAGGTCTTGAGTACACTTTTGGGTGTATTTTTAGGGGGTTTGGGGAGACTTAGAAGGTGTTCACCTACTCTCTAATTTTAGAGACAATTAGGGTTTGGATAGTGGAAGGATGAGGATTTGGGCTCTTCTCAAGTTTAATTTTTCCATAACACATTTAGAAGGTTGGTCTCCATTGCCATGAAGTGCTTGTTTTGTTGCAAGTAGATTTGTATGTTATTTTTTTATGAATAGAAAATCTTGTATGGTGTTCATGTATGTAATGTTGTATAGTATTGTTGTATGTAGATTTTGTTGTCATGTGTTGGGTTGGGAATGCATTTGGATTTTGTATCAATACTTGTTCTTTTAGATTGGGAGTGTTGTTCATAGGAGTTAAGGCATTACTCACCCTTTGGGAAGGGAAGAAGTGGCCTTGGGTGAAGGGGTTAGTTGGGATCTCCATTGTAGTGAGAATCTCTTCTCTTGGAGAAGAGGGATAATTTCATGGAGTATGGGCTCCATAAAGCTATGTTGTAAATATTATTTTGGTATAGAAATGACCAAATGTGTATATGGAAGGAATGTCAATGAAGCCTTGGAAAGGCATGGAAAAACTCTTATTTAGGAATTTGAAAATGTAAATGGCATATTCCTCCTTGGAAAATCCCACCTTCACCCTACTTCAATGGGTTTGGAAAACTCATTTGTGAAGCCTTAGTTGAGATTTTATTATTGTTTTGTGCATATAAGATGTTTGTGAGAATTTGGATGTGTTATCTTGTTTAGCCTTGGTTCTCCAAGCTCAGGGGTGGTCTGCTTGAGACCTTGGTTGGGAGGTGAGCTTCCCATGGTTCCCTTCATGAAAATTGCAAGCTTTGAATTCAAGATGATGGTGAAAAAAGCTTGAAAGAAATCCCTATTTGGGTGTAGTTGTGTGTAAGCAACTTCAATGTTGCAAAGTTACCCCTTTTGTATTGAAATTTATTCTTGTTGATTGTTGAAATGTTCATTTTGGAAGATTTTTTAAGCTAGATGTGAAGATCTCTCATTATTTATGTAATGATTCATTGAAGGAAGAAATTTTGCATACCATCCATGTATTATATTGATTTACCATCTTAAAGATGTGTAATTGTAGTTTGTAAGATTACCATAATGTAAATGATGGATTCTTTAGTTCATGCATATTGCATTCTATTTCTTAGAAGAAAAAAAAGAGAAGTTAACCTTTCATGTTAAAGGGATATCCAATATTGAAAGAGAAAGAAAATATAATAGTTTCATATCATAAAAACCTTGAGGATTTGTGAATCTTAAAATTTTCATTACAATCTCAATTCTTGAGAAGAAGAAGAAAAACATTGAAATAATGACAAATCAAAATAGTTAGCATGATAATGTAAAAATTAACTAATACTATTAGTCATCTTAGTATATTGCTCAAATAAATCAAACCAAATGCATATAATGATCTATTACAAAAATTAAACCAAGAAAATCAACATGGAAGGGCTTAGAACAAATTAGGCCCATGACACTTTCTAGATTTAGAGCAAAAATGCTCTCTAAAATTTGTATGGGGAAGGAAATATTCTCCTTACCACAGAGAATATTCATTTTCCAATGTGCTCTCTCTCTAATTAATTTAGTCTTCTAATCCCTCTAGCATAACCCTAAAATTAAATCCTAAATTCTAATTAAACTCACCTTGTACTTTTACCCATTTCTGTGGGCCCCACCTTACCATACTCATCACCTCTTTACCTCTTTTCTTGGGCGTAGGTCTGTGTAAAGTTTGAAAAATAAATCAATATGTTAAGGGGCTGCACTACTTGGTCCATGTGACCACCGCCCTTGCTGTCAGCATCCTTTAAGTTCTGACATGCCTTTTTGCCCAAGTCAACTCTCTCTCCCTTCCTTGCAAAATTCTCCTTGGGAAGGATAGAGATATGATGGTGGGCCCTAGTAACTTATCATCTTCACTGCTCAAAAAATGTGCCACCTTCTTTTATGCCTTGTCTTTGCCATGCAAATTCCTTGCATAGGGATGGGGTAAGTTAGGTGGTGGGCCCCCAAACCAAGCCTTTTTGGCCTGCACTCCTCCTTAGGAATTCGACCCCCCCCCCCCCCCCCCCCCCCCCCCCC
>MU226852.1:4500711-4521913 GCA_018584345.1 Thuja plicata | reverse complement strand
GTTTATAAGATCTATTTCTTTATTGTTTTTTATTCTTAGTTGTGTAGTATTTTATTCATATATAAATTGATTCAATGATGTAGCCTTAATTAGTAGATTAATAACTTTAGAGTTATGAAAGATGAATAGACTTGTTAACATGATCAACTTTAATTTGTACTGGATCAACTTATTAAAATAATAATTGATCATTCTAAATAGATCCTTAATATTAGTTGTATAGGTTATTTTAAAATTGTGAAATTTGTGAATTAATTTAATAGGGATTTTGGCCTAAAATTTTGATTAGCCTATTAGAGATGTAGATTTACTCAACCAAATTCAAATGTATAGTTAATGTTAATTTAAATTTTATTATGATAAAAAGGAATATGTTACTCTTGTGTTCAAGGAGTTAGGGGTTATGTTAAATTTCAATTACAAGTTAATTTAAATTTTCTATTAGAGGATAATTTAATTGTCTTATTAAAGGTTAATTTAAAGTTGTTTTGTTAGGGGATTGGTGAATTAGGATTGCATGTGTTCTCATAAAAGAGGAATAATTTAATTAGAAATGATATTGGTAGGTTAGGGAATCAGATTTGATTTTGGCTACGAGATTTTAATTTATAGTTGTTTGGTATAGTGAAATTCTTATTAAATTTTAATCATGTCAAATGATAAATGTTTCATGTATGTTTGTTAAAAAGGGAGTAGAATAGTAATTTGACTAGGTTTTGAGCTAGTAGTTAATGTTGAAAGAAAACTGGGACTAGATTTGTATAGATTAAGTTGTAATCTAGGTTAAGAGTTAAATAAGCATTAGGTCAACCTAATTCAACATATGTTCATAACAACTAACTATCATCAAGATACTAAACATAGTTAAACATGGAATCAGAGTTAGATCAACCTGAGTTAAGCATTCATATAACCCATGGAACTAGTTGACGCTCCAATTCTACACCTGGTTGTGGCATGACCCTAATTCAATCTATGTATATAATTTTAACTCAAAGGTTAACTCTACCATGCTATCACCTTTCCAACTCAACCTTTGTTAGTTGTACGTACTTATGTGTTTTAAAAAAAAATATTATGTGTGTTTTTTCCTTGGTTTTGGGCATGACATATGGGTATCAGAGTCGTGTTTTGACACTAGGAACCTAACCCATTACGTTTCAACTCATTCAAAGACTTGAATCATTGTGTAGGATTCCTGCGGTCACCAGAGTTAACCGACGAGGCAGAGGTCGTAGAGCTCCCTGTGTGGGGGTAGGACAGGAGGATCCACCACCTCCACCACCACCACCTCAAAACCCTAATCAGGATATTATGGATGTTATCCAAAATCTGATTGGGGTGATTTAGAAGAGACTACCACCCATAGTTCAACAACAAATTCTCGAAGGGGAAGCACATATTTTAGAGAATGATAGAGAAGTTAGTAGAGAGAGGAGTAGGAGTCCCCCACCCAGGTCTATTGAGGGTCATGATGATCAGGAGGGTGAGTCAGTTCATCAGGTTGTAATACCATGCAAGAATGAGATACATGCTAGAGAGAGACCCCCTAGAGATGTTGGATATGAGATATGAGAGTTATTATGACTCCAGTCACCCTTGTTTTTGGGATCCACTGATGGGTCAGTAGTAGAGGTCTGGTTACAGAGTTTATAGTGATGTTTTGGATTGCACCCTTATGGGAGTAATCTAAAGGCACAACTTGCAGTCCATCTCCTACAAGAGAAGGTCTCCACTTGGTGGGAGCAGGAGGTGTCCATAGGTGCAGTGAGTATTGACACACTCACTTGGGAGACTTTTGTGGCCCGTTTCTGTGAGAGATATCTCTCCGAGCATTTCAAACAAAGACAGATAGAGGAGTTCCATGATCTCCAATAGAGATGCCTCACAGTGAACCAGTATGAGAGTCAGTTTCTCAAGCTCCTTCCATATGTTGATTACATGAAGGATGAGAAACTGTGTATTCACTGTTTCATTAAGGGACTTAATTTGTCTCTTCAGAGTATAGTATGCCTAGCATTCCCTACCATGTTTAGAGGGGCAGTTGAGATGGCACTTGTAGCCAAGGATATACGTACTAGGTAGGAGTCTTAGGATCGGTCCTAGCACTGAAACCCCTCTTCCCAGTAGTTAGGGCAGTAAAGACCCCCTTGGAAAGGGAAACAGAATCACTCAGTAGGATCCAGTTAAGGGTCAACAGTCTCAGTAGCAGAGATCCCAGCAAGATTCTAGAACGAGGCATTCACAGGGTTATCAGGGCTCTAAGCCCAACAGTGGAAGTCTTAGGACCCTAGACAAGATCATAGGACATAGACCCCTTAGACACAGTCAGCTAGGACTCAGCAGTCCTCTAGGGGTGGATACAGTGGTTCTAGTAGGACCAGAGGGTCACAGCATCCTAGGACATACGGAGTGCAGATTCAGACCTGAGGGCCATGTTACACTTGCGGTGGTATGGGTCATTTAGCAAGAGAGTGCCCACAGGGACAATCAGCTAGTGGTCAGAGAGGGGCTACCTCAGAGCCTACAGTTCAAGATATGGGTAGATCCCATAATTTTTTGCAGTGGTTGATAACCACCAGGTCGAGCACCAGGCCACGGTCATAGAGGCCATAGGTATGATTTAGGGTATCAGTGTTTCTATCTTGTTTGATTCAAGAGCCACATACTCCTTTATATCTCCCTACATAGTGGAGCATTGTGGGCTAGTGGCAGTTAGACAAGATGTCGGTTGGGAGGTTGAGTTAGCTTCAGGAGCTAGAGTGTCTGTTAGTTCCTTAGTCTCCAGTTGTCATATTCAGATTGGAGACTTAATCACGATGACCAATCTCCACACTACCACTCTAGGTTCTTATGATGTAGTCCTTGGCATGGATTGGCTATGTGCCCATAGTGCCAAGGTGGATTGTTGTCAAAAGAGGGTTGAGTGTGTTGATGATCACGACACTTCTATGGTGATATTTGGGGTACAAAGACTCGTATCCCTTCGCATAATTTCCACTATGCAACTTAGGCAATGCATGCGGAAGGGATGTCAATTATTTTCCATCACCATTAGTGATAGAGAGGAGGATTCATAAGGGGAACCATTACTTGAGGATTATCCTATTCTTTAGGAGTTTGCAGATGTATTTTCTACTGATCTACCTTGTATGCCTCCACCTAGGGCAATTGATTTTCACATAAATCTTGTACCATGAGCTAAGCCAATATCTAGAGCACCTTACAGGATGACCACACATGAGCTCGATGAGCTCAAGATTTAGTTAGAAGAGCTCTTGGAGAAAGGGCATGTCTGACCTAGTGTATCACCTTGGGGTGCACCTGTGATTTTTGTGAAGAAGAAGAATGGATCACTTAGATTGTGCATTGATTATTGGTAGTTGAATAAAGTAAAAATTAAGAACCGATACCCACTTCCCAAGATTGATGATTTGTTTGATCAGTTGTAGGGTGCCCAAGTGTTCTCGAAGATAGATCTGAAGTTGGGGTATCATCAGTTATGGATTGTGGAAAGTGATATCTACAAGACTATTTTTTACATGATGTATGGTCACTATGAGTTCACAGTAGTTCCATTTGGCCTCACGAATGCTCCAGTTGTGTTCATGAGCCTCATAAATGGAGTATTTTGTACATTTTTGGATAAATTTGTGGTAGTGTTCCTTGATGATATTTTAATATATTCTTGCAATGAGGAGGAGCATGAGGAGCATCTGAGATAGGTTCTGCAGCGTTTGCGAGAGAATCGGTTATATGGAAGCTTGTCAAATTGTGCCTTCTTTAGACCCAAGGTGCATTATATTGGTCATGTTATATCCGTCGATGGGATCTCTATAGACCCATCAAATATTAGAGCTATTATGGATTGGCCAGCACCCACCAGTGTCACTGAGGTCAGAATTTTTATGGGCTTAACAAGATATTACAAACACTTCATGGTAGGATTTTCTAGAGTAGCTCATCCCATCACCTCCCTTCAGAGAAAGGGAAAGAATTATGAATGGACAGAGAAGTGTGAGAGAGATTTCTAGGAGCTCAAAAGAGCCCTCACTAGTGCACCAATTTTAGCAGTGCCAGATCCTTTGGTATATTTTTTTGTATGTACTGATGCTTCATTGGATGGCTTAGGAGCAGTCCTTATGCAGGAGGGTCATCCTATAGCTTTTGAGTCTAGGAAGCTAAAGACTCACAAGATTAATTATCCCACTCATGACCTAGAACTAGCAGCGGTAGTTCATGCCTTAGTGAGATGGCAACATTTCTTTCTAGGTCACTGATTTGAGCCTCATTCAGAGCACCAAAGCCTATAGTATATCTTTACACAGCCCAATCTTAATGCTAGGCAGAGGAGATAGATGGAGTTTTTGTGTGAGTATGATTTTGATTTTCATTACATCAAGGGGAAGGAGGATGTAGTTGCAGATGCCTTGAGTAGGAGGTGACATGAGCTCTCATCTATGACTTCTAGTATAGATTTGAGGGACACCATTTTTGCATCATTTTCTAGAGGATGGATTATATGTTGAGGTTTGTCAGTTTATCCATTCTCAAAGACCCCTTGAGGGGAGATTTACAGAGTATTATTTGGAGTCCAATGGACTTCTACATCATAGGGGATGCATCTATGTACCTTCTATGGGTGACTTGCGAGAGTATATTGTGCTTGAGGCTCACAAAGCACCTTATGCAGTGCATCTAGGAGTTAAGAAGTTGCATGTCGATCTGAGATAGTTGTATCATTGGTCGGGCATGAAATTGCAGATTTCCAGCATAGTTGCTAGATGTCTAGAGTGTCAGAGAGTGAAAGCAGAGCACAGTCATCCAAGTGGGCTCCTACAGCCACATGAGATTGCCGAGTGGAAGTGGGATACTATATCTATGGACTTCATTATTGGTCTCCCTATGTCTTCTCACTGCCATGATGCCATCCTGGTGACAGTCAACACATTGACCAAGGTTGCCCACTTCTCACCTATGTGTACTACATTTACAGCACAATACATAGCTCAGGTCTTTTTGTGGGATATTGTCAGACTTCATGGCATTCCTTGTAAGATCATCTCTAATAGGGACTCCTTGTTCACATCAGCCTTTTGGAGAGAGTTACAAGAAGCATTGGCCACTAGGCTCAATTTTAGTACAGCATATCACCCTCAGACAGATGGCCAAACTGAGAGGGTTAACTAGGTATTGGAGGACATGCTACACATGTATGTGATGGACCATCAGGTCATGTGGGAGGAATACCTACATCTAGTTGAGTTTTCCTATAATAATGGGCATCATTCTTCTATAGGTATGCCACCATATCAGGCCTTGTATGGTAGACCATGTAGGACACCACTGAGTTGGGACAGGATTGAGGATAGAGTATATATTGAACCTCAGTTAGTCAAGGGTATGGAGCAGTAGGTAGTCTTGATTAGACAGCACCTTAGAGAGGCTCAAGATCGACAGAAGAAGTATGCAGATGTGAAGAGGGTTAATCATGAGTATATGGTTGGAGATAGGGTCTTCTTGAGAGTGCGCCCGCATAAGAGTCCAATCCATTTTGGAAAGGGCTCTAAGTTAGCACCTCGCTTTGTTGGACCTTTTGAGATATTGGAGAGGATGGGAATAGTTGTCTACCATCCAGCCTTACTTCTCAGCCTGTCACACATCCACGATGTGTTTCATGTATCTGTGCTACAGAAATATATTTATGATGAGTCTCACATTATAGATTGGGATGCCTTGCAGGTAGAGTCAGATGGACAGCTAGCACTAGAGCCCATTCATATTATAGCCCAACAGACCCTTGCACTCTAAGGCCAAGAGCTAGACCAGGTTAGGGTCTAGTGGGATTATTATGATGAGGTCACGACTTCATGGGAGGATGCAGCATAGATGAGATCTCAGTACCCATATCTTTTTATAAATTCCAGGAGGAATTTCATGCCTAGTGGGGGAGGATGTGAGGCCTCACCCTAACCCATCATAGCTTTACTGCTCAATCACACTTTAATACTTTATGTTTTGATACATTGATGCACTTTTTGATTATCCTGACAGAGACTCGAGATATTATGTTATGATGATGATTGTATTGTGTGGATTACATTTTGATATGGATTAGACCTAGAACAGGTGGTTGATTTTGATTATATATGTTTAGATAAGTGAATTGATGAGAATATAAAATCATGATTAGACTTGACTATTTCATGGATGTTATATCATGGTGATTATGGAATTTTTATGTTTTAAACATTTCTATATGAAAATTACAATTAGGGATTTAATTCTACTTATTGACTAATGTTGCTAATTATGAACTAAAGATGTATATTGCATGTGATTTTATTATCTTGGACTACTAATGCTCGAGTTTAGTGTACAGGAAAGAGAAACATAGAATTATTTAGAGAATTGGGGCTAAACACATGTGAATTGAGTAATCTAAGGTTTAATCCAATAAGGGGTTGAAACCACGTTGTAATGTGATCTTTGTTGTAAACGTAATCTGAGTTTGTATTAATAGTTTAAAATTCATTTGGTTATTTGGACATGTCATTGTGATTGTGATGTGTATTTTTTTTTGGTGTCACTTGACACTTATGTTGTCCATGTGGATGGTGACATGTCAAATTAGAGTTTGTGCAATAATCACCAAACCTTATAAGATGTTATATTAATCCCACTTGCATATAGATGTCTTGTAGGGATCACATCAAGTTGAAACTCGAAATTAGACTTTAGGGGTACCTTGGAGGGGTCAAAAGTGACCCTAGAGTGTATTTCTGGCCAAAATTAGATAACCCTAAGGGGGTACCTTGGGTTAGGGCTATTTTTTACCTATAGGAGAAACGTAGGTCGCCATTGTGACTCTCTAAAATACCTACTTTTCAAAAGTAGCAAAAATGGAGATGGCCACATGCATCTAACTTGTCCCACACTCCTTACTAAACTCACAATTAAGAGGGGACACAAGAGGTAAGACAAAAGGCTAGATGTTATGTCTCATTATTGTTATGTCTTTTGTACACTTTTGGGGGTCTTTTTAGGGGGTTTGGGGAGACTTAGTGGGTGTTCACCCACTCTCTAATTTTAAATACAATTAGGGTTTGGATAGAGGAAGGATAAGGATTTGGGCTCTTCTCAAGTTTCATTTTGCCATAACACATTTGGAAGGTTGGTCTCTATTGCCATGAAGTGTTTGTTTTGTTGCAAATAGATTTGTATGTTATTATTTTATGAATATGAAATCTTGTATGGTGTTCATATATGTAATCTTGTATAGTGTTGTTGTATGTAGATTTTGTTGTCATATGTTGGGTTGGAAATGCATTTGGATTTTGTATCAATTCTTGTTCTTTTAGATTGGGAGTGTTGTTCATGGGAGTTAAGGCATTACTAACCCTTTGGGAAGGGAAGAAGTGGCCTTGGGTGAAGGGGTTAGTTGGGCTTTCCATTGTAGTGAGAGTCTCTTCTCTTGGAGAAGAGGGATAATTTTATGGATTATGGGCTCCATGAATCCATGTTTTAAATATTGTTTTGGTATAGAAATGACCAAATGTGTATATGGAAGGAATGTCAATGAAGCCTTGGAAAGGCATGGAAAAACTCTTATTAAGGAATTTGAAAATGCAAATGGAATTCTCCTCCTTGGAAAAGCCCACCTTCACCCTACTTCAATTTGTTTGAAAAACTCATTTGTGAAGCCTTAGTTGGGATTTTATTGTTTTTTTGTGCATATAAGATGTTTGTGAGAATTTGGAGGTGTTAGCTTATTTAGCCTTGATTCTCCAAGCTTGGGGGTGGTCTCCTTGAGACCTTGGTTGGGAGGTGAGCTTCGCATGGTTCCCTTCATGAAAATTGCAGGTTTTGAAGTCAAGATAATGGTGAAAGAAGCTTGGAAGAAATCCATATTTGGGTGTAGTTGTGAGTAAGCAACTTCAATGTTGCAAAGTTACCCCTTTTGGTATTGAAATTTATTCTTGGTTATTGTAGAAAATATTTATTTTTGAAGATTTTTCAAGCTAGATGTGAAGAGCTCTCATTCTTTATGTAATGATTCATTGAAGGAAGAAATGTTGCATACCATCCATGTATTGTATAGATTTACCATCTTGAAGATGTGTAATTATAGTTTGTAAGATTACCATAATGTAAATGATAGATTCTTTAGTTAGTGCATATTGCATTCTATTTCTCAGAAGAAAAAAAAAGAGAAGTTAACCTTTCATGTTAAAGGGATATCCAATATTTAAAGAGAAAGACAATATAATAGTTTCATATCATAAAAACCTTGAGGATTTGTGAATCTTAAAATCTCCATTCCAATCTCAATTCTTGAGAAGAAGAAAAACATTGAAACAATGACAATGTAAAAATTAACTAATACTATTATTCCTCTTAGTATATTGCTCAAATAAATCAAACCAAATGCATATAATGATCTATTACAAAAATTAAACCAATAAAATCAACATGGAAGGGCTTAGAACAAATTAGGCCCATGACACTTTCCAGATTTAGAGTAAAAATGCTCTCTGAAATTTGTATGGGGAAGGAAATATTCTCCTTTCCATAGAGAATATTCCTTTCCCAATGTGCTCTCTCTCTAATTAATTTAGTCTCCTAATCCCTCTAGCATAACCCTGAAATTAAATCCTAAATTCTAATTAAACTCACCTTGTACTTTTACCCATTTCCATGGGCCCCACATTACCATACTCATCACCTCTTTACCTCTTTTCTTGGGCGTAGGTCTATGTAAAGTTTGAAAAATAAATCAATATGTTAAGGGGCTGCACTACTTGGTCCATGTGCCCATCTCCCTTGCTCTCAACATCCTTTAAGTTCTTACATTCTTTTTTTCCCAAGTCAACTCTCTCTCCCTTCCTTGCAAAATTCTCCTTGGGAAGGATGGAGATATAATGGTGGGCCCTAGTAACTTATCATCTTCCCTGCTCAAAAACCACACCACCTTCCTTGTTGTCTTGTCTTTGCCATGTGAATTCCTTGCATAGGGATGGGGTAAGTTAGGTGGTGGGTCCCCAAACCAAGTCTTTAGGGCCTGCACTCCTCCTTAGGCATTTGACCCCCCCTTGCTGATTTGTCCCTTGTGATGGGATAGGGAGTTAGTGGGTAGTTAGGTTAGTAGATTTTTAGATAGTTAGATTAGATTAACAAGTAGTTAGTAGATAGTTAAGTTAGTTTATAAGATCTATTTCTTTATTGTTTTTTATTCTTAGCTGTGTAGTATTTTATTTATATATAAATTGATTCAATGATGTAGCCTTAATTAGTAGATTAATAACTTTAGAGTTATGAAAGATGAATGGACTTGTTAACATGATCAAATTTAATTTGTATTCGATCAACTTATTAAAATAATAATTGATCATTCTAAATGGATCCTTAATATTAGTTGTTTAGGTTATTTTAAAATTGAGAAATTTGTGAATTAATTTAATAGGGATTTTGGCCTAAAGTTTTGATTAGCCTATTAGAGATGTAGATTTACTCAACCAAATTCAAATGTATAGTTAATGTTAATTTAAATTTTATTATGATAAAAAAGAATATGTTACTCTTGTGTTCAAGGAGTTAGGGGCTATGTTAAATTTCAATTAAAAATTAATTTAAATTTTCTATTAGAGGATAATTTAATTGTCTTATTAATGGTTAATTTAAATTTGTTTTGTTAGGGGATTGGTGAATCAGGATTGCATGTGTTTTCATAAAAGGGGAATAATTTAATTAGAAATTATATTGGTAGGTTAGGAAGTCAGATTTGATTCTGGCTACGAGATTTTAATTTATAGTTGTTTGGTATAGTGAAATTGTTATTAAATTTTAATCATGTCAAATGATAAATGTTTCGTGTATGTTTGTTAAAAAGGGAGTAGAATATTAATTTGACTAGGTTTTGAGCTAGTAGTTAACGTTGAAAGAAAACTGAAACTAGATTTGTATGGATTAAGTTGTAATCTAGGTTAAGAGTTAAGTAAGCATTAGGTCACCCTAATTCAACATATGTTCATAACAACTAACTATCATCATGATACTAAACATAGTTAAACATGGAATTAGAGTTAGATTAACTTGAGTTAAGCCTTCATATAACCCATGGAGCTAGTTGATGCTCCAATTCTACACCTGGTTGTGGCATGACCCTAATTCAATCTGTGTATATAATTGTAACTCAAAGGTTAACTCTACCATGATCTCACCTTTCCAACTCAACCTTTTTTAGTTGTACGTACTTATGTGTTTTAAAAAAAAAATGTGTGTGTGTTTTGCCCTTGGTTTTGGGCATGACACTTTATTTCTTTATTTCTTGAACAATAACATATAATTCTTGATCATAGACAGAATATTTATTGTTAGCATAATTCAACTTCTCACTAAAGAAAGCAACAGGTTTGCCTTCTTGAGTCAACACAACTCCTATTGCACTACCACTTACATCACACTCAACTTGAAATACCTTATTGAAATAAAGTAGGGCTAATACAGGCAATTTAGCAACCTTCTGCTTCAAAGTCTCAAAACTCTTATCAGCTCCATGCGTCCACTTCAATTCCCTTTTGTCTCCTCTCATTGTCTCAGTCATAGCATTACAAATTGAATGGAAATTTATGATAAAATTTTTGTAAAAACTTTCTAATCCATGAAATGATCTTACATCAATGACATTCTCAGGTGTAAACCAATCAAGTATAGCTTCAACCTTCTTAGGTTCCTTCTTCAAACCATTAACCAGAATCACAAAGCCTAAATACATAAGTTCTTCTTTCATGAACACTTTTTCAAATTAATCATCAACTTTTCCTCTTTCAATCTCTACAAAACTTGTCTTATATGCATCAAATGCTCTTCTCTAGTCTTACTTAATATTATAATATCATCCAAGTACACAATTATAAATTTACCCAAAAGTTTCTTCAAAACCTTATTCATTAACCTCATAAAAGTCCTCAGTGCATTAGTTAAACCAAAAGGCATAACCAACCACTCATAAAAACCATCTTTTGTTTTAAAAGTAGTCTTCCATTCATCACCTCCTTTGATTCTGATCTGATGATATGCACTCTTCAAATTAATCTTAGTAAAATATTTTTATCCACTCAAACAATCCATTATATCATCCATCCTTGGTACAGGAAACTGATAATTAACTGTTATTTTGTTAATAGCTCTGGAATTAATACACATTCACCATTCTCCATTATTCTTAGGTGCTAACACAACTGGTACTGCACATGGACTCAAAATTTCTCTGATCAAACCTTTCTGCAACAACACATGAACTTGTTGGTTGATTTCCTCATTCTCGATTGGTGTCAATAGGTGTGGTGCATTATTCAGAAAACTTCCTCCAAGAATCAGATCCATACAATGACTAATATCTCATTAGTGCAAAACCATCAGGTACATTATCTAAAATGATCTCCTTGTACTCGGTAAGAAACTTTTCAACTTCCTCGATATTTTTATCTTCTATTTTCTCACTCAATGTTTTAGGAATCAAATCATAAAAGACATCATTTCTCTTCAGATCCTTAACAAATTGCCTACCTTCCATCAAACAAACTTTCACAAATGTGCATATCCCACCAACATATTCTTCAACTAAAGGTAACAAGATTTTCTTCTTACCATCAACCCAAATAGTATACTTATTCAATATTCCATCATTTATAGCATGTCTATCATGTTACCAAGGTCTACCCAAAAAAATATGACAACAATCCATAGGCATAATATCACACAACACCTTATCATAATACTTTCCAATTTTTAGATTCACAAAACATTGTTCACTCACCATAAGTGTATGTTTTTCCTTGATCCATGAAATCTCATAGGGATTTGGGTCCTTCATTCTTTCCAACTGCAACTTGGTAACCATTTTCTCATATGCCAGATTCTTCGAGCTTCCACTGTCAACAATTACTTTCTAAACTTTTTCTGCAACTCTGCATCTAGTCTTGAATAAACTCTTTCTTTTTTGATATTTCTTATTATTCTCACTCCATAATATCCTTGTGACCATTAGGTTTCCTTCCTTCTCAGGTTCATTCGGTGACTCTTCTTGCACCAAAGCATTTTTTCTACTACCGACTTTCTTGCTTGCATGTGTACACTCAAATGTTCTATTTCCCTCTTCTCCACAATTGTAACAAGTTCCCTGAAACACTCTTCTACTATATCCATCTCGGGAGTAGTTTCTTCTTCCTTAAAATGAATTTCCACCTTTCCACTCAGTCTTTCCTTTGTCTTGATGTGTTTCTTGATTTGTCTTGTCCTGATGAGATCTATTATTTTCATCATAAGATCTACCTCTTCCTTTAGGGAATCTACCACCTCTTCCTCTTTGTCTTTTTTCATGTCTTTTGTTCAATTTCTCCTCAGCTTTTAGGGAAAACTAATAAGCCTCCTTAATACCCATCTTTACCAAGATGATCTCATCTTGTATAGAACTCCTTAACCCTTTCAGATATCTTTCTATTTTTTCCACCTCATCCTCAGCATGTCCATATCTAATATCTAATCTATAAAATTCTTTAGTGTAATCTTTCACGAAGCTATCTTATTGCTTCAAACTTTACATTCTCCTAACTAGGTTAATCTGGTATCACCAGGTAGAAACTTGCCTTTCAACTTGTTTATCATCTTATCACGTACCTTAATTTTGTCTTTACCCTTCTTCTTTCAATCCAATTGCAGATACTCCCACCACAAGTATGCATGACATTTCAACTTTGTACTTGCAATCTTCACATTTTTATCCTCTATTACATTCTCATACTCAAATTATTTCTCCATTTTGGTTATCTAGTCTATCAATTCATCTTAATCCAAATTTCCACTATACTCAGGGGCATTAAACTGAGGTGTGTACTTCAAACTTGTCGAAGCTTGTCAAAATCTTTCTTCTTCCTGATCTATCATAAGTGCAGGTGCAGCTTCTCACTGCACTTCCTTAAATTCATCATCACTAACATCCTCAAAATTTCTTCCTTGAAAATGGGCTGTCTCAATAGCTTCTAATCTTATAGCAATCTATCTTATCATATTAGCTAAGCCCGGCTCTACATTTCCTCTCTTGTGAACCATCTTGAAACCCTCTTCAATTATAGGTGAGATCACAATCTGCCACCCCACAACAAATCAACCAACTAGGATCTCCAAGAAGGAACCTTAGATCTAACCTTCACTATGATACTATCTAACGCAAGGAGGGATAGTAACTAGGGCCGAGGGCACTCCTAGTTACCAAACTAGCTTGTAGAATACAACACAGAAGCCTTAAAATACAAAGAGAGAGAAAAGGAATACAAACTTTATATTATTTCATCAGACTTCATATATGCCAGACTATAAGGCCTTCCCAGTTACATCCAAATACATTCCAAAGTCTTTATCAAACAATCCTCATATATGCGAGGTCACAAACCCTCGATCCAAATATATTATCTAATTGTTTCCCTCGAACTACCTCTAATCTAGAACAAAACACTACTTTTATACAAAAGGCTACCAAAAAGCTCAGCCCCAAAATTTCCTAAAGATCCAACATAGGAAACAGTAACAACCCAGATTTAGGTCCACATGAATCCCAATGAGGTACCCCCAACATTAATTATGCTGCAAAAATTAAATGCACATTTCAGCCACAAAATCCAACATCCAAAAAGCAACTTGGTGAGAAAGACTACTGAGCAACAGAGACCAATCAGTGAAACCACCAAGAAGTCAAGAACAACCACCAAGACCCATCGGTGAAGCCAACCACAACAAGTAACCGAGCTTGATCGGTGGAATGAAACAAAAAACCTTCAACCGACTAAACAAGATAAGTTACCAAGCAGTCTCCAATAAGCTACTAAAACCAAACAAACATATTTTTGGTTGATATAGGATTGCCAAGACCCAAGATGCTCCTGCTTCAAGGTTTGGCAATTGTGGAAATCTCCTTCATCTCCCAATTGTGGATAATACAACCTAATCTTGCATCCTTAGGGTTTCCCCTAAAGGCCCCATCAAAATTAAGCTTGAACCATCCTTTTTTGGGAGGTTTTCATATGCAATCTTGTCTCTTATTGGTGATGTTGTGATTTTTGGGTCCAACAAAGGGGGGAAATTTTAAACCCTCCCATCTACCACACATCTTTTCATCCTAGTATGACATATTGGTTTCTTTCCTGGAATGATTAAGGATCCTATTGTTAACTATTTCAATGATAATTGCTTAGATCTTGTTAATGCTTGATTCACAAGTCATTTTCTTGTCCTTAAATATACATTTGTTTCTTACTTTCCATAATTCCCATATCATGATGTAAGGGATAATTGTCTAGATCATATTGTAGATGCTTTGTTTATGTGTATCAGGCCAACATTGAAACATGCTTAGTATATTATTAGGGAGGGTTGTTACCCAACTCAATTTTCCACATAATCATCTCAAAGATTTGTATGAGAAGTGGAAGTTGAGAAAAATATGATCTATTATTTCCTTCTTATGTTCACATAGGGGGAATCTAATTTCCCCTTCATATCCCATCTTTGTGAACTTATAAGTTGTAAGTATTTTTTTCTAAGGTTATCCTTGAGAACATTCCTTCTTTTGGAAGATAATACTTATCTCAGTAAAGTCTAAGGGGGAGATTAGCTTTTGGCCTTAGCTGTTGCTTGATAAATATGTTATATCCATCTTTTGTGCTATAATTTCTAGATTTTGAACCATCTCAAACCAACCTATCATTATCCTTTTTAAATGACATGCTTATCTTATTAACAATCTCAGTTAGCATCTTTTTTCATTTTCAGGGATGTTTATATTCTCTAGTGACTTCCAATTCCAGCATAGATTTACATCATTGTTGGGAGATTCAATTTTTTTTTTTAGGAAAAGTGGGCTAGACACTGAATATATTTATTAATATAAGCTAGTTCAAGAGCTCATCCGGGAAAGAACCAGTAAGAAAACCCAGAATCCTTTCTCAATTACAATATAGCATAATGTTGATGACAATACAAAATATTTGAATAATTACATTCAAAGACAAAATCACCACCTAACTACGTCGAGCAGTGTTTACAGTGTGCACCTTCCAAATTTTTTGTTAATTCAGACCCATTATGGCATCAAATATAACATACTACAAAATTGAACACACTCGAGTTACCAACTATATCATCGAATATACACATCTGCAAAAATTAACACACGCTAGGTACTACCATAATGTACTTATTTTATTCTTCCATCGCAGCAACATCTCCAGGATGGTGTGAGTGGTGTGACCAATCCGTAGACCAAAAATTTGTAGCATCCTCTATTTTAGCCATCTCCCAACAGCATTCAGCCTCTTGTTTCTACTTGGGCAATGTCACAGACTATGGTACCCATCTCGTAGACCACCCGGTTGGTTCTGGTGTAGAGGAGGTGGATTCTCATCTGCTCCCCTATGCTTTGAGGGTTTTTTCTTCTCTACCCAAGTTGGGTGCTACAATCAACTCCCATTCTAGTCGGTGGGCATCTTGTGCAGTGGGAGATTTCTGCAATGCCCATGTATCTTGTCATTGTGGCAAGGATATTATTCCCTGTCTCTGCCCTGAAGTCCACAAATTGTTGCTTGGGTTTTCTTCCTGCCACACATGAGGTTGACATGAGATAATATGCCTTGGAATCACTAAAGAGATTGGTAACCCTAACAGGTCCGTCAGTATGAGTATTGTAGCCATTTTTTTCCCCTCTAGCAGTGAGTCGAGGACATGGCCATTCTCTTGGAATGCATTTCTCATAATCTGTGCATTTTTCAATTCTACTACCCTCTTGGCTCCATTAAATGCAACTAAAAATCCATGGTTATGCAGTAATTGATGTGTAGTAAACAAACCTTTGATCAATGCTTGGCCATTCCAGAGGTCATAATTTTGCACAGCGTGCTTGAATTTGTTGGCAACCCAAAAGTGCTTATGAACCACTTTGAATGCCAAAATTTCTAACAAACGTGGGGATTGAAGGAGATCCATTGCATTTGACAAAAATATAGAAACTAGTTGTGATGGGAACACAAATTGTTTGGTTTTTGGTGTGAAATTTTCATGTCCCGTTACCTGCATGATTGCACGTTGAATGGCAATGGAATGCACCAGAAACATTTCTTCCATCGCAAGGTCCTTGATGTGCATTGGAAGCACATCTTCATTAATATTGGGTGGCAACCAAATTCTGAAGATTTTTGGCAGTAATTCTGAATGGAAGGTAACACAAGATTCACAACTAACATAGATCTCTGCCATACTCTCCAAATTCCAATTCTTGTGACACAGATTGTTTTTTGAAGGGTCTAAATAGGGTTTTTCGATATACTCTAGTGGCATCATCAAGGCACATAATTGAGTGGATCTTGATGACAATTAAACCTGATTTGACAAATATTACACTTGGCCTTTCGACCTTAATCCATCTATGATCAGCCATGTGAAACTGGTAATCTGTATCCTAGCTTGAGTTGTAGACATGCATGAGGGAGATGACCATAATAAGTTTGGGTTCTATTTTTTTAAATGGCAGTCATTGCATTTTTGTTGCTTTAAATAGATGTAAATAGATGTACTTCCATTGTCAACTTGGCATCTACCCAGAGCCTTTTAAAGATCTCTATCCATTTTGGAATCCAATTCCCACATGGGAGATTGTAAATCATCTAGTACCGAGCTCTCACACTGTGTCACATGATAGAGATTTATTATTTAGCTTACCTCACCTTCGTACATTTGCCCACTGTCATTCCCACATGCCCTAAAATATGTATGTGATGTCATAAATTTTTGGCAAGTTGACTACCTGAGGATGCATGACTCATTTTGTGTTGTCATCATGGCAACAAAGTCATGTTTAGTCTCTATCTTAAAAGACAAAATGACTAAGTAAGGAAATCGGGGCAGACAGAGATACTCAGTGATCAGCACATTAGCACACGTACAAAAGATTGATTCAGCATATGCGCATTTAGATATAAGTTGTATGACACATGTACATGCTATATCCAAACACGCATGGTACGGAACTACAGTACGGAAAAGTTACAAGCAGATCAATAGACCAATAGTCCAGGAGACAGAGCATGGAAGCCGACTAAGTGTTTTTATCAGCGTGTGTTATTTTATAATGTAATAGCTAAGTGCCTTTGGTTATATGATTGTAATGATGTAATTAACATTGTAGTAAACACGCTTGAGCCGACTTGTTCAGAAGCATTGTATATTTTGTTTTAGGGCCGACTAATGTTTTGTTTTTGGGTCAGGCCTATTTGGATTTCAATATATAAGTATGTAATGTAAAGATATGATAGAAGCATCAATTATTATGCAAGAGGAAGATATAGATGGACAGTACTATGAAGAAAATATATGATATAGCTCTTTGAGAGAGTAAAAGCATTCGCACTTACATAAAACTGATTAGACAACAGTGTCATCACAACAGTTCATTTTGATATAGTGCATATCATCTTTCAGAAGGTTTTAGCCTTCATCTTATTAGGCAGTGAGCCATATACCTTTAATAGGGTTTTGTAAAAGACTCCTAACAGGGTCTAACCTTTAACTAGGTCATTGTACTCATATTGTAAATACTACTTCTAATAGGGCAAAGGAACTCTCACAAGTTCATTATACTTAGTACAATATTTGTGGGTACTAATTCCCACCAGGGTTTTTCTTTGATCAAGGTTTCCCCGTAATCATATCATGTGTTATGAGTTGTTATGTTAAGCTTCATTCTATGTATGTTTGATTTATGTTTAAGTTGTTAAAAAGTAATTAATAGACAAACACTAATTCACAACCCCCCCCCCTCTCAGTGTTTCTAACAATTGGTATCAAAGCTCTGGTCCTCAGCAAATAATTTTAACCACTTGAGGAGATCATGGACTCAGCAGAAGCAAAACATTTGAAAAATAATCTTGAAGCAACTCTTGAAGATCTTGATAGATCTGAAAAAAAAAATGAAGAACTTAGACTGAAAGTTGATGGGTCACAAATTCTTATCAAGAAATTAAGAAAAGATTTGAAAGATTGTTCTACAAGTGACTTAAGGAAAATGATCAAAAATCTCAATGAAGAAAATATGTCTCTGGAAGACAAAGTTGAGAATCTGGATGAACAGCTCACATACAGCCAAATTGCTATTGAAGAAAAGATCAAAGAAAGCAAACAACTATATGATGAACTCTTGAAAGAAAACATGAAAGTTCTGGAATCAAAAAACATAAAAAGGAAGTTGGAATCTGAATTAACAGAAGAAAAGGATAAGATTGATAAACTCCACACAAGTTCTGATTCACTTCAATCTCAGCTCAATGCACAAAAGAAAAAAGGTGACACTACTAGTCTTGGATTCAATATAATACAAGCTAAAGTCAATTCCTTACAAGAAAGAGAAAAACTTCATGAAGCACTTTCAGAAGAAAGGAAAGTTGAAAATTTTGAAGAGATTAAAGCAAATCTACCAAAAGGGGAAATCAAGCAAGTTAACAAAACTTGTTATGCATGTAACAAACATGGCCATTTGGCAAGAGATTACAAAAAGGTAAGACCCTTCAATTGTTATTGTTTCTCTTGTAATAAATTTGGTCATAGGGATATACATTGCAGAACTCAATCACAACATAATCAAAGAAGAATGAATCAAAACAATCAGAGAAATCAACCTCAAAGGAATTTGCAGAACACCACATGTAAGATATGTAACTACAATGGACACATAGCAAAGCAGTGCAGCATGATGAACAAGAGTATCAAACCTCCTATCATTTGTCACACATGTGGAAAGGTTGGACACATCTCAAGGTTTTGTATATCTAAAACTCAAAAGAAAGAAGATCCTAAGAAATCACTATTTGAAGAGAAAGGAGAAGTTAAGCTTGTTCAAGCAAATGAAGATTCAAGCAAAATTTGGGTTGAAGTAAAGAAGGACAATGATGTTGAAAAAGTAGTTGATGCATCCACAGTGGACGCACCCTCTACTTTTGCTTAAATAGACCTTCTTGGTCTTAGGGGGAGCTATTCTAGATCAAGACCCCTGCGCAGTTGGTATACTCACCTCTGAGTATGCACCTATGAAATCATGGTTACAAGAACATAATATTTCTATGTGCATTCATGCACTGTCTAAAATGCATCAGGATCTAAGTTTCAAAATCTCTGAGTGATTTGCGTACAGTTGCAAACATTAAATGCGGTAGATTGCATAAAGGAAAGAAAGTATTTGATCTTCCTCACACTTTCATTCAAAGAGCACAATATTTGGAGAGCATTGGAGCACTAGACATCAAGGCACGAAGGCATAATAGATTTTGAAATTGAGCGAATGGATAAGAAGTTTGGAATGGAACCCTAGCAGTCACACCATTTTGGAATTTCATAAAACCCTACTTAAGAAAATTCCAAGTAAGTATGGAGACTCCAATTGTGTTTGATATAGCAGAGAGGAAAAGATTTGTATTCAAGAAACATCCATTCAAATCCATACTGGATGATCTGGAAGGGGCTTTCTCCAAAACCCTGCTAGGTGTTGTGCACATAGAAGATATCCTCACATATATTTACTGTAAGAAGGAAACAATAGGAGATGTCAAAATAGCTACGCATATGGCATCCATGATGAAACCTGACTACACATTCAAAGATGAATTCGTGCACTTGATTGATAACCCTATCTTTGAGTATTCTAATGTGCATGAGTTTGATGAGCCTGAATGGGTAAAGATTTTTTTGAGAAGAATACATGATGATCTTTACTGGGTTGGTGAGGTCCCTGTGCGTATCACCACAGACCTAATTCATGAATTAACCAGACTTCCCAAGACTGGACCACTCTTTCCCACTGGCAAGGATGTCAAAAAGAATATTGAACAAGTTTTTTTATCCAAAAGTGACAAGGGCAGATTGACAGTTGACCCTATCAAAGAAGATGACATAAAACTTTTGACAATGATACTCAGGTATAAGTTTCAGCAGGCTAGCAAATTGAACAATGTCTCTGCAGCAACAAACCTGGCAGCTATCAGAATGTTGAAGGATAACACTCAATACAACTTATGTGAGATCTTACGTTGTCAATTGATTGAAAACATTTGAATCATTAAACATGACAGGAGCACAACATTCAATTTTGGATCTCTGATCATCTACTTATATTTCCATATGGTTGGAAAGGTTGCTAACCTTTACCTAGACAGGAGAAAACCCACAATGTATTAGATATCACTCAAGGTCACATTAGAGAGTAGTGCGAGGGATGCCATGGATATGGATATAAAGACATTCAGGATCAAAATGCAGAATAGGTACAGATTATCTAAGAAGATAGTTGACAAATACAAGGATACCATATGTTTAATGGTAGAAACAGATTGCACATGCATGGAGGCAATTGAACCTAGAACCAAATGGATTCATCCTCTTGGTTATGAAGTGGAAGAACATGTGCTAGAAGGATATGCGCAAGTTCTATTGTCAGTGCCCAAAGATCCTAATGAGCCTAGGTGGGGCACTTACAAAGAGAAGACTAATGAAGTGGATATTGTCTTACACAGTGCTGATAATAAAAGGAAAGCATCCAAAATTACATCTAACATTATGAAAGTTCATGGAATCACTCAAGAAGATCTCGACAAAGCCAGAGATGCCAAGATAGTAAAAGAACTTGAGAAAGCTAAATAGATCTAGAAGAAGAAGAAAGTAGAGAGAACCTATACGCCCTCTACCACCATTGACTTAGATTCATCTCCATTGACTACACCAAGCAAGAAGACTAGAGGAAGAAAACAGGCACCTACAAATCATCCATCCTCAAGGAACACTCGGAGAAAAGCTAAGATTACTCAAGCTCCTCCTGAGGTAGGATTTATACCTAGTCTAAATGTTTTGAGGAACAGGATTGTTAATGAAGGAAGATTAGATACACTTTCTAAAGTCTATGACAAGTTTCAATAAATTGATAAAACTGAGATACACTCTATGATCATATCTCATATGATCATGTTCAAGAAGATAGTTCTTGAGCTCAAGACAGTGATACCGGATCAGTTATGGAACTTATTAGAGATCATGAAAAGACATGCAATTGAGGAAGATATGAGGATAAGAGAAGAAACATTGGATACTCTTCTTCCTATATGCTCGCATGATG
>MU226852.1:4467220-4494203 GCA_018584345.1 Thuja plicata | reverse complement strand
GGGTGAATCAGTTATCAGCAACTTTATCTTTTTCTTATACTTATTAATCTAGATTGATACAAAGTAAATGCACATTCAGATAACACATTACACAACACATCAATTTGGTTATGGGGAAACCAAATGGCAAAAACCCCGGTGGGAATTAGTACTCACAAAGAACTATACTATTTTTAGTAATCCCTGTTAAAAGATCTTCCAACCCTGTTAGGAGTTGTTCATTACACTACAGTAGTATAGTGACCTGGTTAAGGGTCTAACCCTGTTAGGAGTCTTTTACAATAACCATGTTAGGGGTGGTGGACTCATTTTCCAAGGACTCACTGTCCAAGTGGTGAAGGCTACAACCTTCTGGTTATTTGATACACACTGTATCAACAAGGTGAACTGTTGTTTGTGACACTGCTTGTCTGATCAATTCCTTTTGTGTGCCAATGCTTTAACCTCTTGTAAAGCACTACAAAAATATTATCTATATTCTTAAAGCTTCAACTTCAATATCTATATTATCAACATATGATAAATATAGCTCTGCTGCTTTAACACTCTGCTCTGCTTTTCTTATCTCTAGCTTTCGCAACTCTTCTTATCACAAATGACCTTCTATAAGTATATACACAAAGTATGAGATCATGGGACCTATAGGAAAACTCTTCTTAACATCCTTGTCAGCTCTACTAAGTGTGCAAGCATAACTACAACCGCACAAGTATAAACTGAAAAGACGCGTCGCTTCACTAGGTCGGCTTCACCAATTTAATCATAACTTTGCAATCTTCTTGAAATACATTTGTGCATTTAGATTAATATCAACAACTCATAACTCATCATGAATATACATAGGCATATCCTAAAGATAGGCGCAACTCAATAAACATGTTACATACGTCGGCCTTAAACCATTATTCCTCTAGAACTGTAACTGTCAATAACAGAATTACATATCTTTACTAAAACATCATAGCTGGGTCTACGTGTATGAACATAGCATAATAAACATTTCAACAACATGTATCTATCCATGCAAGTCTTCATGTCATCATATGGATAATTACATACAGAAGTGTTGTTGTGTATTATATGTTTTCATCAATGACAAACATACAATCAATCAATCAACTGTTCAAAATCAAATCTACAACACATAGTACGGAACTATAGTATAGAAAAGTTACAAGAAGATCAATAGACCAGCAGTCTAGGAGACAGAGCATGGAAGCCGACTAAGTGTTTTGATCAATGTGTGTTATTTTATAATTTAATGGCTAAGCACCTTTGGTTATATGATTGTAATGATGTAATTAACATTGTAGTAAACACGCTTGAGCCAACTTGTTTAGAAGCATTGAATATTTTGTTTTAGGGCCGACTAATGTTTTGTTTTTGGGTCACGCCTATTCGCATTTGAATATATAAGTATGTAATGTAAAGATATGATAGAAGCATCGATTATTATGCAAGAGGAAGATACAGAGGGATAGTACTATGAAGTTAGTATATGATATAGCTCTTTGAGAGAGTAAGAGCATTCGCGCATACATGGAACTAATCAGACAACAATGTCATCATAGTAGTTCATTTTGATATAGTGCATATCATCTTTCAGAAGGTTGTAGCCTTCATCTTATTGGGTAGTGAGCCTAGGAAGTGAACCATATACCTTTAACATGGTTTTGTAAAAGACTCCTAACAGGGTTTGACCTTTAACTAGGTCATTGTACTCATATTGTAAAGACTGATTCTAATAGGGCAAAGGAACTCTCACAAGTTCATTATACTTAGTACAATATTTGTGGGTACTAATTTCCACCGGGGTTTTCCTCTGATCAAGGTTTCCTTGTAATCATATCATGTGTTATGATTTGTTATGTTAAGCTTCATTCTATGTATGTTTGATTTATGTTTAAGTTGCTGAAAATTAATTAATAGACAAACACTGATTCACCCCCCCCCCCCCCCCCNTTCCCCCCCCCCCCCCCCCTCTCAGTGTTTCTAACATAAATGTGTGATTGAAAATAATGTCTTGGTGCCTGTATATTATGCAACTATGGGTATTTATTAAATACATTTTGTGTATCATTAGTTTCATTTCTCGATTTGTCAGAATCCACTAACCTGCTTAATTCACACATCTTTGTTGGGATCACACTTGGCATTTTAAGTGTAATATCCATACCATTGCAACCTAAATTGGATAGATAGTCTGCAACCCGATTTCCTTCCTGCAATGTATGAGAGAGGAATGTGTTGGAAAAACTGTCTAGTATTCGCCAAATTTGCTTCAAAATGTATTCTAATTGCAAGTTATGGGTAATTCTTTTGATGCAGGCATTAATTATAACCATGGAATCACCTTTGATATGTATGTCTATGAATCCACATTGTTTTTCCAGAGTTAAACCTATAAGCATTGCTTGCACTTCTACTATATTATTCGACCCTACTGGCAATGGGGAGGTAATGCATATGACTAGATTTCCCTGTGAATCCCTAATACATGCACCCAGGCCTGATATTCCTGGGTTTCCACGTGATGCACCATCTAATTTTATTTTCATTACCTAATGATCGGGGGGATGTCATTTGATATTTAATCTATCAACTTGACCTGGAAAATTTTTAAAATCTCCCCATCCCATTGGTATTTTGAGACTCCCCCAAGTTCTCATGATATTGTTGTCCCCTGAAGACACAATTGGGTTGTATCCACACCTAAAGATTCTAGCATTTACAACTTCCGTAATTGAGTTTTCTAACCCTTGTAGAACTATTTCTATCTTTGACTTCTCACTTTGAAATATCCTTTTATTTTTTTCCCACCAGATCAACCATACAATAAGCGATGGTGTACACGTCCATATATTTGCAAATAGTGAGCCCTGATGCAATTCGGGCCAAGACTGAAATAGGTACCACAGTTTATTGGGTAGAGGCATGTAGAAACATAGTTTTTTAAGGACAAATGTCCAACATTCATATGCAAAGGGAAATTACAGTAGCAAATGATTAACCATCTCAATCTGATCATCACACAATTTACACTTGAAGGTTGTGCAATGCGGGATTTTTGTAATCGATCGTTGGTGAGAATCTTGTTTCTTAGTGCTAGCCATGCAAAACACCCTGCCTTAGGCAGATTAACATGGTTCCAGCAAAAATTATATGCTCGTGCCTGGGCCTTATCATTAGCTAAGTTCTGAATAATGTTGTATCCTTCTTAGATTGAATAACTTCCATTTTTGTAGGGGCCCATAGAAGCCTATCTACTTTATCTGACTAGTAGATCTGCCTATCTGCAAATATTTTTCTCACTATTTCAGCATCTTGTCTTGCAAGGTTCAGCTCATCCGGATCCTTCCAAATGACTTTACCTAAATATTTTTTGACAGCCAATACATAGTTGATGAGGTAGATGCCCCCTCTATTTTCTGTAATGTTTATAATATCATGTGGAATTCCCTGAGATAACAAGGCAGGCTGGCCACTCCAAGAGTCTCTCCAAAATTTAACACTTGATCTGCTATTTACCTCCCATGTAAGATAATTGTGAACCAATTCCCTAGTTGACATGATGAAGTCCCAGACTGCAGATCCTTTTGGTGGCTCTATCAAAGAAAGAAATCTTGAAGGGTTTTGGTTATCCAAGTTTTTTTTTGCATGATTTGACACCATTTACTAGTTGGTTTGGTGTACATTTGCCACACAAGTTTTCCCTAAAAAGCTATATTCCTATTATGTAAATCATACAGTCCTACACCTCCTCTAGTTGGTCCTTGTGACATATCCTGTAGTGAGATGAGCAGGATCTTATTTTCATTATTCATGTTCCCTGTCCATAAGAATTCTTTAATTACTTTTTGAATTTTCTTTATAATGGAGGATGGCACTTTAAGGATAGCAAGATAGTAATTAGGGATTGCCAAAAGAACAGACTTGATAAGAAGGATTCTTCCCAATAGTGATAACCACCTAGCCTTCCAGGCCAGGACTTTGTTTTTTATTCTTTTGATGACCGAGGACCAACAGCCTGGTTTATTAGTTCCCACAAAGAAAAGGATCCCTAGGTAAGTTGATGGTAGAATGTCAACCGAGAAGTGTGTTGGTGAACATATTTGTCTTTGAAGAAAATGATTACAAATTGACCCTTAAAGCCCAAATAAAAAGACTCAACCAACACCAATAGTTGGGTCACTTCACTATTGAAAAGTGTAAGCACCCTCTAAATTATCCGGGTACAGCTCCCCGTGTAATATTTACAATGAATTAACTTAAACTATAATCAGTAATGCTTTTAACCTGAAAGCAATAAAGGTTTACAAACATCTATTCGTAAACACAAGATAGATGTGAAGGGACTAATTAACTGAAAATAAATGAACAGTAAATGCGACAAATTTCATTTGCCTAAACAATGCATTACAGAAGGAAACTAAGAGAGAAATACAAATGGTTCTTTCCAAATACATGAAAAACTATAGCACAAAGTCCACAGATGATCATGTTGATCAGCCATAACAGATATGCATTCAAAGGAAACCAATATCATTCAAAGATGAATATTAATTCGAAAACAAGCATCTAAAATCAAATTTTTAGTATGCTAATATTCTCCTTCTTTGAACACAACAAAATAATAAAGATTCTGCTGTTCTGTACACTAATCATTATCTGAAAGTAAAATCCCTCTTTCCCTGCATTACAATAAAAAAACCTAATCTATCCCTGCCCTGGGACAAAGTCTCTCAAGTCAGGCGGAGTCCAAAAAACTTATCTTTTCAAAAGCTTTACCATAAATAGATTCGACAGTCACCATTCAGTTTTCATAACTGAATCTTGAAAATGTTTGCATCTCCCTCTCTTTTTATTGGCATCATATATTCTTATATGATCTATTGAAAATCATTGGATATCCTATCATTTGGAGATGACAAGATATGCTTTGGAGCCAATATAATGTTCATTAAAAACATTATAACTTTCCTTTATCTCTTCCATGTCACCATTTTTAATTTGAAAATCAATGAGGATCATGCTAATATCATGACACATCTCATTCCATAAGCACCATTCCTATATTGCTGGGGATATTCCTTTAGAAAATCATTTCTTAATACTACCCCTTTAATTGTCTTTCGGTACCACCCAAATTATCTTCTTTGATTACAGAGGTGATATCAAAGCATGGAATTTTTTTATGTGGATTAGTTTAGGTGACAACATAACATTACCAATGTTGGGCATTTTGTTAAATAGATCATGCCCATTTCTCTATTCTAGAATTTCTTTTTTTTTACCACCTCGCCAAGATCGAGCTCTCTTTCATGCCAATGTGCCTTGCTTAATTTATGGTTTAAACCAAATCATAGGATCATTCAAATAATATTTGATTCACTAAGGCATCATTTTGATGCTTCCTCTGTATCACATTTTGGAAACAACTTTCTCATCTTTGTTTCAATCGCATGGATTGGAATTCTGAAACTAAACAAGAAACCCGATCACCTTGACATTGAACTTCATCAAAGTTACCATCAAGATCAGGCTCTTGACTATGAGCACTCGATTAATTGTAATGTCAATGGTTTCAATTAGTTTGTGTGAGCACTTGCACTACGTCGTCCATCGTAGAGGCATCAACTCCTCTGCACATCAAACTTGACACTGGTCTGTGGTATCTTCTATACAAAGTCTCTATTCCCTATGAATGTTTTTATCTTCTATTCATGCCACTACCTCTTTTGAACCATATCGAGCACCTATGAGGAAATCTTTGGACATTTTGTCAAAAAATTCGCATGTAGTGCCTATGCAGTAATACAGAACCAATCTGAGCGCTGGAGAAACTACGGGGGCACCAAGAACTAGGGACAGAAAACAAGTCCACTTTTGGATACATTTGGTGTATTAAAACACATTAATACTGTGTAGACAGTTACTCCTGACCATTTTGATAAGTAACCAGACTCGGCATATTCCCTTTCTAATTATATTTTAGGGGCCCTACATGTTATTGAGCATTGAGCTTTACATCCTAATGGGACATGCATACGGTCCCAAGCCTTTCAATGACAACCTAGCACTTGGGGGATTGGACACTAGTTTAGTCTGGTGTCATGTCATAGTTTTGCAACATGAGTATGAGCTTGTGCCTTGACACCAATTTATTTAAACAAAATGACAATTCAAATGTCATTTGATTTTAGCATCACACCATTTATTTACTTGGGATTAAACCCAATGTTATATTTACCTTTGAGATGGTTAAAAAGTTCCTATATCCACCATTATATTGAAGAGGGGTTTGTACTCCTGGTCCACTCACCATATATAAATTCTACTTTGAGTAATTGTGCTTTTTCCACACGTAATTGTAGTCCAAAAAAAAACTACCAACGAGAAAGTGTCTGATCCTTGATATCAACTTTGCAATGATGTAAATACTTCTTGAAGGGGCTTGACTTATGATGTGAACCCATGCCATTGATACTTTGATCTGAATTTGCACTTCAAATTCTGAACCTGGATTTTGGGACCTGAACTTTGATGTTGAACTTCAAAATACCAAATTTGACGATCCATTTGAAGCATGGTATGAACTTTTGATTGATCACAACCATAAGCTTTGAATCTCTAAGCTCAAACTTAGATCTATTGAACCTTTGATCTAAACCAAATCATATTTAATCTCAATGAAACTCTCTGAGCCACTGCACCTATGTACTTACCTCTGAACCATTAAAACATGCTTTAGCAAATTGAACCACTTAGAACTGCTTTGAACTTACATCAAAAAGGTTCAAGACCCTAAACTGAAATTTTTATTATTGGGGTCTATATGGGTACCAACATGGGCTCTAACTGTGGGACTACTTTTGGCACAAAAGCAGAGAACTCCAGCAATCTCTGGGAAAAGATAAGTGCCTTATCCATTGGGCGAATAGAGTCACCAAGGAAAGAAAAACCGTGAGTTGCTAGCATAAGGGCGGAGGGGAATAGGGCAAAGCCAACCAACCAAACACCTAAACTACTAGCAAGCAACAAGCTTGCACATTATTCAAACTGAAACTACGCACACCAAAAGAATATTTACAATATATACAAAGGTAGGAAGAGAGCCTACCACAGGAATCAGAAACAAGGAAAAGTCACATGAATCCATTTACCGGCTGGGAGAAAAAGGAGCCTTTCCACAACAATGGATTATTACCATATGATGTGACCTGTGATACTTTCCATCTGATGACTCTTTTGATGTCGGACATCAAAATAACTTTGTGCAAAAGTAGCATGTACAAATTCTCATCTCCAAACAACCATCTTTCATAATAACTTTCTGAATTTTCTTGGGTATTCTGTGCAAGATTATCCAAGAAATCTTTTTCCTTTGATTGTTCATAATAATACTAAAAAACTTTTAAAAACAAGGCTGCATCATTCTTACAATCCTCACTATGAAAAACAGTATACCCAAAAGAACTTTCAACACCTACATTATCTTTGATAAAAAAAGATAATTTTATCTAACATAGAATCAACATTAGTTAGAATGATTTCATCTTTTTTAACTGTGATCAAATCTGAAAATTCTTTGTCCATAGCTGAAGTATATGAAGAATTAATACCTGCACTTTTTGCACTAAGGTCTTCTTGTTCAAGGGATGACAAAAATTGACTTATAACTTCTTCTTCATAAAGAGAAATATCATCCAAATTGTTGAGCAATCTCTGAGGCTGCAAAATTTCAACATCTTGATTCCTCCCTTTCCCAACATTTATTTCAGCATCATTTTTTTTAGAAGAGGAGACAAGCCATCATCAATTGGTTGGGAATCATAAATCTCAAAAAGAGCATTGTTTCTAACCTCATAATCTTTATCATATTGTGCCAGCAAGTATAGTGCATTGACTTCACCCCAAGTGATCCCATCTAATGGCTTTGTGAATTGTTCCTCCATTTTGGTTGCTGCTACATTATTTTTTTTAGCTGTAGTAATAAACACTTCTTTTTGAGAAAGATCCTCATGATCAACTCTTGAATGAATGGTGAGTGCATATATCTTCTGAAAATTATCTTCTAAAAGCGTGAGATCAAACTTTATGGGAACAACATCCCCTTCCTTTGTAAGAATAAAATCTTCATTAAGAAAACATGTGGAAGGAAAAATATTTACATCACTTCCATGTGAATGCATCTCTTTTTCTACTATCTCCTTTTAAATTATCATTTCATCAAAGATTTCGGACAAACTAGGATTCATACCTTTGCCCCAATCATGACAGAATGTGTTTGGATTTCTTGCAGCAGTGTGACTTTCCTCATCTGGGTTGTTCAAAGAGGGATCTCCTTTTCCAATAGGTGATAAAATTAAGCATATGATGTCTTCTTATTCCTTGTAGAGGAGAGCATCATTCAATATCTCAACTGAGTCACCATAGGCTGGGAACTCACTCCAAGCTTTCCTCCTTCTGTTAGATTTTCAGCAACTATGTCATTACCAAAAGCTTCAATTTTAGACTGATCAAATTCTTTTATGGATTGAATTTGATATTTTAAACATGAAGAATCACATTTATTTATCCCTTTAACAGAAACCCAAGCTTCAACCTTTGGTTGCACATCATCTTGAAACTTTTTACTAACAATAGATTGCCAACCAAGATGGCTAACATCATTCTTAGATTCAGAGTTCTCAATATCATAAAAGAGTAGAGATTTAGGTATACCCTTGTCATTACCACTGCTAGGGTCCTCACTTTTAGCCAGGATGTTTTTTTTACCCACGCCTGATTTTCTTGTGGCTGGGTTGTGACCGTTTGGATTTCTTGCTCACTCTGGACTGAGTAATTACACAAGATGAAATGTGTAGAGATAACTGGGGCTTCATCATCATCCACCTCTAACTCTTTCTCAAGGTGTTTTACCTTTCTTTGGTATGCTTCCAACTCTTTCATCTTGTGAAATCTATAACACAAACTCCTCCACAGCAGGATGGAATTATAGTCATCTTCAATGCTCAAATTTGTTCTCACGGCATGAGAGACACTTTCTTTATAATTATTTAGGAACTTTTGCAACACCTTGTCATCTATCAGATAGAGTTCCATGAGGGTGGGGTTAGGCATCATCTTTCTTGCAGCCTTTCCATTAGGCATGGTCATTTTATAGAGTCGCCAATCCAGAGGTTCTTCGTCATCAACTACCAACTCTTCTTCAAGTTGTTGTGCCCTTTTTTTGAGTTTGTGGAGGTCTTTCAATTTATGAAACCTAACACAGAGGCTTCTCCACAGCAAGATAGAGTTGTAGTCATCTTCAAGACTGATATTTTCTCTCACAGCCCGAGAGACACTTTCTTTAAAACAATCCATGAAATCATGCAGCACTTTATCACCCATCTGGTAGATTTCCATAAAGGTGGGATTAGGCCTTGTCTTTTTCATGATTTTTACAATCATCATGGTCATCAATAGAGTCGCCAATCCTGCACACAAGATATTTCAAAAATAACTGAGGGAATAAAACATGACACTAATCTTCAATTCCTCTCCCCAGCGGAGTCGCCAAAAATCTGTTGGTGAACAAATTTTTCTTCAAAGAAAATGATTACAAATTGACCCTTAAATCCCAAACAAAAATACTCAACCAACACTAATATTTGGGTCACTTTTCTATTGAAAATCATAAGCACCCTCTGAATTATCCAGGTACAACTCCCTGTGTAAGATTTACAATGAATTAACTTAAACTATAATCGGTAATGCTTTTAACCTAAAAGCAATAAAGGTTTACAAACATCTATTCGTAAACACAAGATAGATGTAAAGGGACTAATTAAATAAAAAGAAATGAATAGTAAATGCTACAAATTTCATTTGCCTAAACAATGCATTACAGAAAGAAACTAAGAGAGAAAGACGAATGGTTCTTTCCAAATACACAAAAAACTATAGCACAAAGTCCGCAGATGATCATGTTGATCAGATGTAACAGATACGCATTCAAAGCAAACCAATATCATTCAAAGATGAATATTAATCAGAAAACAAGCATCTAAAATCAAATTTTTAGTATGCTAATATTCTGCTTCTTTGAACACAACAAAATAACAAAGATTCAGCTATTCTGTACACTAATCATTATCTGAAAGTAAAATTCCTCTTTCCCTGCATTAAAATAAAAAAAACCTAATCTATCCCTGCCCTGGCACAAAGTCTCTCAGGTCAGGCAGAGTCTAGAAAACTTCTCTTTTCAAAAGCTTTACCATAAATAGATTCGACAGTCACCATTCAGTTTTCATAACTGAATCTTGAAAATGTTTGCATCTCCCTCTCTTTTTATCGACATCATATATTCTTATATGATCTATTGAAAATCATTGGATATCCTATCATTTGGAGATGACAAGATATGCTTTGGGGCCAATATAATGTTCATTAAAAACATTATAACTTTCCTTTATCTCTTCCACGTCACCATTTGTAATTTGAAAATCAATGAGGATCATGCTAATATCATGACACATCTCATTCCATAAGCACCATTCCTATATTGCTAGGGATATTCCTTTAGAAAATCATTTCTTAATACTGCCCCTTTAATTGTCTTTTGGTACAACCTGAATTATCTTCTTTGATTACAGAGGTGATATCAAAGCATGTAATTTTTTTATGTGGATTAGTTTAGGCGACAACCTAACAGTACCAATGTTGGGCATTTTGTTAAATAGATCGTGCCCATTTCTCTATTCTATAATTTCTTTTGATTCACCACCTCGCCATGATCGAGCTCTCTTTCATGCCAATGTGTCTTACTTAATTTATGGTTTAAACCAAATCATAGGATCATTCAAATAATATTTGATTCGCTAAGGCATCATTTTGATGCTTCCTTTGTATCACATTTTGGAAACAACTTTCTAATCTCGGTTCCAATCGCATGGATTGGAATTCTGAAACTAAACAAGAAACCCGATCACCTCAACATTGAAATTCATCAGAGTTACCATCAAGATCGGGCTCTTGACTGTAAGCACCCGATTAATTGTAATGCCAATGGTTTCAATTATTCCGTGTGAGTGATTGCACTATGTCATCCAACATAGAGGCATCAACTCCTCTGCACATCAAACTTGACACTGTTCTGTGGTATCTTCTACACAAAGTCTCTATTCCCTATGAATGTGTTTATCTACTATTCATGCCACTACCTCTTTTGAACCATATCGAGCACTTATGAGGAAATCTTTGGACATTTTGTCAAACAAATTGCATGCAGTGCTTGTGCAGTAATACAGAACCAATCTAAGCGCTGGAGAAACTATGGGGGCGCCAAGAACTAGGGACAAAAAACAAGTCCGCTTCCAGATACATTTGATGTATTAAAACACCATTAATACTATGTAGACAGTTACTCCTGACCATTTTGATAAGTAACTAGACTCAGCATATTCCCTTTCTAATTATATTTCAGGGGCCCTGCGTGTTATTGAGCATTGAACTTTACATCCTAATGGGACATGCATATGGTCCTAAGCCTTTCAATGACAACCTTGCACTTGGGGGATTGGACACTAGTTCAGTCTGGTGTCATGTCATAGTTTTGCAACATGAGTATGAGCTTGTGCATTGACACCAATTTATTTAAACAAAATGACAATTCAAATGTCATTTGATTTTAGCATCACACCATTTATTTACCTGGGATTGAAACCAATCTTATATTTACCTTTGAGATGGTTAAAAAGTTCCTATATCCACCATTATATTGAAGAGGGGTTTGTACTCCTGGTCCATTCACCATGTATAAATTTTTCTTTGAGTAATTGTTCTATTTCCACACGCAATTGTAGTCCAAACAAAAACTACCAACAAGAAAGTGTCTGATCCTTGATATCAACTTTGCAATGATGTAAATACTTCTTTAAGGGGCTTGACTTATGATGTGAACCCATGCCATTGATACTTTGATCTGAATTTGCACTTCAAATTCTGAACCTGGATTTTGGGAACTAAACTTTGATGTTGAACTTCAAATACCAAATTTGTCGATCCATTTGAAGCATGGTATGAACTTTTGATTGATCACAACCATAAGCTTTGAATCTCTAAGCTCAAACTTAGAGCCGATGAACTTCTGATCTAAACCAAATCATATTTAATCTCAATGAAACTCTCTGAGCCACTGCACCCGTGTACTTACCTCTGAACCATTAAAACCTGCTTTAGCAAATTGAACCACTTGGAACTGCTTTGAACTTACATCAAAAAGGTTCAAGACCCCAAACTGAAAGTTTTATTACCAGGGTCTATATGGGTAGCAAGAAACTGTAAGATTGTAACAATCTTGTCTGATATAATCTAATTAGTTTTGAACAAGTAGATTTGTGATTTCTTAGCATTCACTTTCTACCCTAATGTTGTAGAATAGAGATGTAGAACATATTTAATTTTCCTGGCTTCTTTCACATGGGATTTACCAAACAGTAATGTATCATCTGAAAATAAAGAATGTGTAACTGATATGCCTGTATCCCCAATTTGAGCACCAATCCAAGAGTAGATAGATTGAATAATTCCATTGATATAAATTTTATATATCAGATCAACCTCCAACTATGCCTTTGAACCCATCTCATATTAGCACAGCGGTGGAAAGAGTACCCAGTTGTGCTTCGACTTCAAGCAGTTTAGCTTTAACCATTCTAATGATTTTCTCTTGTTGGTTGGGATTGGTAAAAAAAATTCCCAATCAATTACGAAATGCTATAGTTCTTCCATATTTCTTTTTTTCCCTTTTAGAAGTAATTCGTTGAGATCATGCACTTTTCTATCTCCAATGATTGTTTTTTCTTGATTGTTCTACTCGATGCTTCTGCCATTATAATGAACAAAATGGGAGACAAAGGGTCTCCCTATCTAACACCTTGAGTAGAAGAGAAGAAGCCCACTATTGTTCCATTAATGATAACTAAAAACCAAGCCCCTGTAATGCATTCCCTTATCCATTTACACCAATTCTTTGAGAACCCAAACTGGTGAAGGACTTGAAAGAGAAATTTCCAACATACTCTGTCATAGGCCTTCATCGTGTCTAGTTTAATAACAAAGTTGGAGGACTAATTTTCATTAATCGAATGGAGGACTTCATGGGCAACTAGGGCTCCTTCCATAGTTTCCCTTCCTGGAACAAGCCTCCCTGTTCTTGTGATATAATTGATGGGATGAGATGTTGGAGCCTCAAGTAGATGGCTTTGGTTATAATCTTGTAAGTTGTATTGAAAAGAGATATGGGCAGAAATCTGCAAATGTTTTTGGGGTTTTTACCTTTGGGATGATAGTAATGTTTGTAGTGTTAAATTATTTCAGCATAGCCTTGCTTTTTCATGATTCTTCTACTGTTGCTAGCAATTACCAGCCAATAATCTCCCAGCATGTTTGAAAAAATAATGTTGTGTATCTATCTGGGCCCAGAGCTTTGTCTGGAGGTAGTGAGAAAACCACATGCCTGAGTTCCTAAATAGTAAAGGGGGCCATTAGGATGTCATTATCTTGCTTTATGATTAATACCAGAATAGCTTCCAGTATTTCATCCAATTGTTCTTGTGATGGAGAGGGGTCCTAGGTAGGGGAGAGGATATTCTTGTAGAATTTGACCCCTTCTTGTTGAATATCCTAAGCATTTGTTAGGACCTTACCCATGGTATATTCTAAGATGGTGAAAATTGTGTTGGATACTCACTTCTGCTTGGCTAAAGCATGGAAAAATTTCATGTTCTTATCCCCTTCTCGAAGCCATAGCTCATGGGATTTTTGTCTCTAGTATTCCTCCTCCCTACTACATAACTCTTCCCATTCCTTCTATAATTCTTTCTTCTTGAGGTATGTGCCATTATCCATACCTTTATAAATGGTCTACTCATAAATGTCTGCTAACTTTTGCTTTACTATATCTTTTTGCTGGAAAACATTTTTGAACACTTGCTCATTCCATTTTTTAATGTGGCCTTTGATATATTTGAGTTTCATGGAAAACTGATGCATTTTTGAACCATCCACAAATGGAGAGATATGTTTTATCAGTGGGATGAAGTGTGGGTATTGAAGCCACATTCTTTCAAACTTAAAAGAAGGTTTGTGACTCCTAGGTGCAACTGCATTATCTATAGACAACACTCTCAGAAAGTGGTCAGAACCTGGAAGAGATAGGATTTCCTATTGAAATTGAACATTTATAAGCTTCCAATCTACTAAAATTAGGAACCTATCAATTCTAGATGCTATTTGTGCAAATTTAGCTCTCTTATTTGTCCAAGTGAAGGATCCTTTTGTTGGGACTACATCCATTAAGTTGTTGTCATTCAATAAAGAGTAGAAATCTTGTATGGTTCTTTGTGGGGGACATATTCCACCAAATTTTTCCTCCATCTTGAGAATAGCATTAAAGTCTCCTCCTAGTACTACATTGTGATCACTATGAATATGAATTAAGTGTGTTAAATGTGCCCAAAGCTTCTGTTTATCCTATGTGGAAGTTGGCCCATAGACATTAATCAGCACAAAGGAGAAATTATAATTGTTCACCTCTAAAAGTTTCCAAATAGAATCCTACCCAATCAATCTCCCTTGTATGGTCTTCAAATTCCATAAGAAAACTAATCCTCCAGAGGCTCCAGTCCCTTGCTAGTGAATAGAGGCCCAGGCAGCCCATTTTCCAATCGATTTTGCATAGTTTTCTTGAGACATTTTTGTTTCTTGCATTAGGACAATATCAGCATGAATAGAATCAATCATCTGTTTGATTCCATTTCTTTTGTTAGAGGCATTAATGCCTCTGACATTCCATGAGGTGATCTTCATTATTGACAAGAAGGACCTTTCATCCTCCTTGTCAGTCTTTTGATGAAGACAAACTTATCATCCAACGTGGATTGTATGCCAGCTATTATTTCTTCCTTTATTTTTGCACTTTTTGGTCTTCAGCCTTTGGATTTAGGTGTCTTGATGGGCTGAGCATTTTGAGATGGCATATATTCAATGGAGATAATTTTTTGTTGTACATGCGTGTCCTCAACTCTAGGCATATTTTGTTTATCATCATCCTCTTTATGTACTTCCTCAGCATCCCACTCTTGGGATGTTATATTGGCATAGGTACTAGTGTTAGGGTATATGCAGACATCATATATTGATTGATTGGAGCTACTATTAATTATCCCTTCCACCTCTAAAGGCTCTATGTATTCCAAGAAATTTTTTTGTCCCTTCAGAGAGCATGCCAATTTTACAATTGAAGAATCCATTTTCTCAGATATAACACCTTGTCCAAGGTATAGAGGTAGGTCCTCTACATCTGAATACTCAATAATTTCTATTTTTGTAGCCTCTACCCTCTATGCTCTCACTTCCTCAACTAGATCCTTTTGATCTACATAATCAGAGAATTCCACTTGTACTCCCTCTACCTCAGCTAAACCTTGTAATTAATCAAATTTGTGTTCTGAATCCATACAATTTGTCATTCCCATGTTTCCACCCAGTGTTACTACCCCATGATTTTCTTAACTGTGGATAGGGAGAATAATGGAGGACTCTTGAAACATTAGTTGATGGACAATGTTTTCAACATGTGTAATTGTAGGATCTGGCATATTATTTGTCTCCGGACCCTCAATGCAGTGAGTAAAATGATAATCTCTCCATTGTGAGCAAAGGGATAAATATGAGAATATATGTTGAAGTATAACAGCGAACCACTCTGCTAAATATTGTGCCTGAGACATTAAAGTATTTCCAGTGCAACCTTGAATTTGTATTATTAACTGGGGTTTAGCTTGGTGTGGAGGTATTTCTTTCAAAGAGTAATGGGTACACTCCAAAGGATCTAAGTTATGATCTAAGCATACTCTGATTTCTGATGAATAATCCTTCTAACAATCTGAGGTGAAGTGGCCAAGTTTACTTTGATACTTCTGAATGATTTTTGAATGTTGGATGATGATCTGTTGTACCCAGTCTCCCCATTTAGATTTGATAGCAATCTGATTAAGAAAAGGTTTGTGTCTATCAATTAGAATATAGACTCAAGGTTCTTGATGAAGGGCTTCAAATGGAATGAGGTCATGTCAAATGAAGATACCCACAGTGTTCGCAATGAGTTCAATAGTTTCAAGATCTTTGTATTCAAGTGGAAGTAGAGGAAAAGATATCCAGTGGGGGAAGAAGCAGGAAAGTCTAGGATCAGGCTTAAAATTGGGGATCCAAACCATAGTAAAGAGGCTCGATCCTTTACAAAACCAACTTTTATATTTGTGAACCAAATCTCTATCTGCTCTAGAATGAAAGATGAGCATAAAATATTTTGAAATTGGATCTATAAAGAATATTTCTTTTAAGCCCAAAAATGACTGCATTGCCCATTCTTGGATTATTGTAAATGATAAGTTGTTTGGAGAAAGCTTACCTATAAGACCCAAATTCCAAAGTGTGTCGATGTGCATCTATAGCATCTTATCTGAAAAAGTGATTGATGCCATATTAGGGATCAGATCTGCATTACTTTGGGGATATTTCTTTTTCCAGACTCAGTTGGGTTTTTTTGGAATGAAGGGGGCTCGAGTAGGGAAGTCACTAACCGGGGGTAGGGGATTAGGCCCTTTTAACTATTTGTGCTTTCTCTAGCTAGAATCATCATGGCCGTGACTCAGGGATGCAGGAGGGGTGCCTTTGCAAATGTCCAAAATTGGCTGCTTCTCTCTGAGGAAGTTCCTGGACCTATGTCAGTATCCTTTTTTACCTATAAGGAGTATTTTCTGATTCTGAACTTTAGGCATCTCCATTTCCCGCTCAAAAAAAATTCAAAATTTTGACCTGGTTTACCCAAAAATGGAGGTGGGTGGCCAACGGCAGTGATGTTGGGAGATTCAATGTTATCTTTGACATGTTTCCCCCATTGGGATTCTAAGATTCTCTTAGAGGTGTCAAAGTTATATTGGCTTCATATCACCTCATAACTATCCCATGAGTCATCCCAGAATTAAGCTTTATTGTCATATCCTAGGTTCCAAGTCAATTTTTCCATAATAAGTTTCCTACAATCCATCATGAAATTACATATTTGGGATCCCCTAGGAGGTTTTTCCATTCTAAAAAATGATGCTTAGTCCATTCCTTTTAGATATTATTTTCTTAGGATCTTTACCCTTTTTAAATTTAGATTACTATACATTCTCCATGTCAGTTTTGCCCCTAATACTTTGCTTTGTTCTTTGATGTTTTTAACCCCAAATCCCCTTCCTCTTTTAGCCTGCATATTGTTCCTAGGCCACAAACATCATTCTTTTCTTATCCTTTATTCCTTTCCAAAAGAACATTCTAAGACTCTTACTGATTTCTTCACGTTTCTCTACTCGTAAGTTCATACAGGATAGTTGATATATGGGTATAGTGGAGAGAACTAATTTTAGTATTATTGCATTTCTAGGTGATGATAACCATTTACCTTTCCATTATTTTGTTCTTTTCTTGATCTTTGAGATAATATGATCCCACAGATCCTTGGATATGTTACCTTTATCTAGTGGCAAGCCTAGGTATTTGTAGGACAATTCCCCATTTTTTAAATTTAGAATTCTTTATATTTCCTTTTCAATGTTAGGATCTATATAAAATTAAGAAAAAAACTTTTGATTTTTCTACATTGACCTCTTGACCTAAGGCCTTGGTATAGGAGTCAAGGATGGTTTAAAATGCCTTAGCTTCATCAGTGCTACCTTTTCCAGAAAGTATTGTATCATCTACAAATTTTTTGTGGGTTGTAGGATCTAAGCCATTAGTAATTTTAATTCCTTGGATTTTTCCTTCTTACATGGCTTTGGAAATTATTCTCCTTAATTATTTTTTCATTATAATAAAATTAAAAGGAGATATAGGGCCTCCTTTTCTAATTCCCCTTGACATATTGAAGAAACCTTTCGGAGTCCCATTAACTATAATAGAGATCTTGGGACTAGATATGCATTCATATATTGGATTTATCCATTGCTTAGCAAACCCAAAGGATTCCAATACTTTGCATAAAAAGCATCAATCCACTTTTTCATACGCTTTTCTAATATCCAATTTAAATAGCATGCTAGGATTCTTATTTTTTTGGATGGAATTGATAGCTTCTTTATCTATGATTTCCCCATCATATATATCTCTTCCAAGAATAAACTGAGTCTGTTCCTCGCTAATGATGTCAGGTAACTGAATTTTTCTAGCCATAGTTTTAGTTAATATTTTGTATATCGTGTTACATAACGAAATAGGTCAAAAGTCCCCAAAACTCTCATCCTTCTCTTTCTTTGGTATAAGGGTGAGAAAGGTATTATTTACTTCTATAAGGAGGTTTCTAGAGTTTCTAACCCCTTCTAGTGCCTCCGCAACTTCATCCCTGATGAAATTAAATATGTCTGGAAGATGAAGGTTGAGAATCCATCTAGACCGGAGGCCTTATCAAGATGCATCTACTTATCTTCTAGTTCAATTTCAGTTTTGGAGAAATTTTCACTCATGGCCTTATTTTGATCCTTAGATATAATCTTTGGTATGTTTTTCAATATAGCCTACTGAGGGATTGAATTAGACCCATCCCAATTGTTTAGAATGTTTTTAAAATATTGGACTACTTATTTTGATATTTGTTGTGGCTCTTCAATTAAAGAGTTATTATAGTCATTAATTTTGGTAATTATGTTCACATTTCTATGGAGTTTAGTGTTTTTGTGAAAACAAATTGTGTTCCTATCTCCTGCATCAAGCCAAGTTTCCCTTGACTTTTGATGTCACAAGATTTCTTACTTAGATAATATGTCTTCATATTCAGATTTTAGTTGTTTCTCTTTTAAATATAAAACTTCATCCATGCCATTTGCAATAACAAGTTTGTTAATTTTTTCAAGTTATCTTCTAATCTTACTTTTGTCTCAAAGATATTACCAAAGTTATTTTTGTTCTAGGTGAGTAGTTTGCTTTTAATAGTTTTCATTTTGGATATTAGACAAAAAAGTTTAGAACTTGTTACCTTAGTTTCATTCCGCCATTTCTCCATTAGATTTAAGAGATTATCATCCTTGAGCCACATTTTCTCAAATTTAAAGGGACATCATTTGGGTTGGGTGTCCTTGGAGATACATAGTTGGACAAGAAAATGATCAGAGCCCGAGTATGGTAAGATCTCTGTCATAGGATTGTAAGGAAATTGAGCGCAATTGCAAAACAATAATCTCACAAGATTTTTTGCAATAGTACTAAACCCCAACCTTCTATTATTCCAATTAAATCTATCTCACTCTATCTTAATTTCCATTAATTTATTTTTATTAATCCATACCTTAAAGTCATTTGTTGTTGTGGATAATCTTGTTGAACCTCCCCATTTTTCTTTGGGGTCAAGGATGGCATTAAAATTGCCACCGATTATGTAGATATGGTCTTGTATTGTCTCCATAAATTATTATATCTCTTTCCATACTAATCTCTTGTATCTATTTTGATTAGGACCATAGACATTGATTAATATGAAATGCAGATTTCTTCTGATGATCTTAAAATTCCCACTAATCCAATTCTTTTTGTTGCAGGTAACTAAAAATGAGATAGCCCTAGGATCCCATATTATCCCAAGGCCACTAGAGGCCCCATCAGTAGGGACTCCAACTAAATCCCAAATGCCTAATTTCTTTTTTAGAGCTTATGCTTCTTCTTTACTAATCTTAGTTTATTGGATAAGTAAGATTTTAGGTTTAGTAGTGGTTATACAATGTTTTAGAATCTACTGCTTGTTAGGGTTGTTAAGGACCCTAACATTCCAACTATAATCATCATGGCTTCATGGGAAGGCACTTCCCCTTCCCATCATTAAACAATGTGGTGATCTTAGTTTGATCTGAGGCCAAACCATCTTTCAGTCTTAGTTTAGATAGTGACTTCATCCCCCTTTTCATATTATTCTTGGCGCAATCTGGGGTGTCCTTGCTAAAATTAGTTAGATAAATTCCTATCCTAGGTTCTACATCCTCTGCCTCTCTATAGCCTAATTCAACTATGTCTTCTTCCATGTACTCTTTCCTTAGCTCTTGAGCTACCAATTCTAAAATTTTGGTGATGATTTGCTCCCTCTCTTTGTCAAATTCTTCTTCTACCCCCCTTTCTATGATATCTCCCAAGATCTCATTGCAGAGATCTTCTAAATCAATGTTGCTAACTTTTTATGTATCATTCTTGTGATTTATTGCGATAGTTTCAATCTCTTTTATGTTCTTTTTTGGCTCATAAGTGTTAGGTATGCACTCAAGAACCCATGATACCTTTGGTGCAACTATTATTTCCTCTTTTGTGGGGATGGCATACTAGGCATCCCCAAATAGGAATTCACCCTCCTCTAAATCCAACATGTCCTCATCCTTAGATGAATTAATATCCTTTTCATATATTTTATCTATTGATGATAGGATTTTTTCTAGATCTTCTTGTGAAGGTCTAGCATCATTATTTTGTAGGAGGGGATCATTACTATGGCTCTCCTTATTTTCTTTGTTTCTTATGATAGGGCTTGGATGTATCTTAGGCAGAGATGGTATCATACTTGGGGACTGATTGTATCTAGATTGTCCCTACTACCCATTTGATGCCAATGTAAGGATGAAGGACCAGTCCTCTGATTATCAATAGTAAATCCTCCCTTGTCTTTATTAAATTTAATGGTAACCCCTAATGTTTGCGAGATTGTAGTTTTCTAGACAGGGATCTTTGTAACTTTGTTAATAATCTTGTTATGAACAGGGCCATGATAGAATGTCAACCTAATATTATATGTTGTATTTTTAGCCTTAAAATCAAATGGTTTGAGATTTTTCCTGTTAATATTTATATTTACAAAGAGAATAATATCAAAAAAAGAAACAAAATCCTCTTCTATCCCTACAAAATAACCCAAATGATTTCCTATCTCCCTCAAAATTTCTCTATGAATCAGCTCTACTGGAAGATTAGGCAATTTAATCTATCTAGTAATCATGATTTTGAGATTGCTAGCGTCAAAATTTGGATACCAATCGATAAATTCAATCAGGATAGTGATCCCTACCTGGTCCTTGTAGAAGACTTGAAATGAATCAGAAATTTCATCCGCAGGTGACCCGTATCCACACCATTGAGCAAATAATTCATGATTTTTACAATATTCCCATAATCCTTCTATGAATTCATTGAAAATGTTAATTGTTTACCTTTCCTCCGTGTCCACAGGTTTTGGATATTGCGATAACGTTTTATGCCTTAATTTTGGAGGAGGCTTAGAGTTCCTGTGAGCATGAATTGCCTTTTGGTTGTAGCTCTTCCAAGGATACCTTCATCTATAATTTGGAACCATTTTTCCATGCCTATAATTATTGGAGGGTGTTATTTGATAAGGAGTCAAATTTTCCACCATTAAGTTAGGTTTTTTTTTAAAAGAAATTTCCTTAGGGGTCAGTTTTAAGAAACCTTTCACATTTCCTTGCAGTGTTAGGAATAAATTAAACTCAAAGGGGTTTGGTTGAGCATTAGAGATTGATTGAATTTTCCTATGAAGGGGGGATGAGGGTTCCTTTGACACAGTGTTATGTGATTCTCTCTAGATGTGAATTCAGGGGTTCTTGATATGATTGGGATAAACCACATCTAAGAAACCCTCGCATTATTTTTTCCCAGCTTCAATTTACTCAATTCTGTAGCTACCCTTTATTTTGTCTATGATTTTATGCTTCTCACTAATTGTTAACAATATTCTACATGTTTTTGTGGACAGGGAGCCCAACCCCTATTTTCCTCCGCAGAGTTCTTCCTAGAGATCAAGTTTGCCAAAGATGAAAATGTAAAGAAAAATGCCATTTTTAAAACCATTAACCATCCTAGAAGGTGCAAGATTGATAATAGAATACATAAAAAAATATTTTTAGAATAGACACTCATAAAATAAATCAAGATTTGGAAAGACAATACTAGAGGAAAATGTCAAAGAAATTCTAGCTAAAATAGGGTCCTTTATGTTTCCTTGGGCATCCTCGACTTGTAAGAATAAATTATGAGCTATGAGCCCTGGAACCTTGCATATGCTTGTAGATGAATTTCAACTAATTCTAGGAGGTCATAAACACTCCTAGAACCTGTTGGTCATATTTTCTCCTTTTTCCATGTATATTGATTTGGGCCTGGTTAGGGTTGCAAATAGTTTTCTCTCCTGCTAGATCTTTCATTTTTTCATGAATTTTTAGGTCTAGTTCTTAAGCCCTAAGGTCTCTTGTAAATGGCTTGACATCATTTTTGTCATAGACCCTAGGTATGTTGTCTACGTTATAAAATGAAGTTACTTTTTCACTTAAGTCACTTAATGTTCATGGGTCTTAAGTCGTCGAGTGGAGCCATTTTAATATTTCCTATGTCATGCATGGGGTCCACTTTAATTTTTAATAAGCTCCTAAGTCCCATCAGACTTTATTTCTCTAAGGCATCGAGTAGATTCTTTTCATCCAACAGTTGTTACTATCCCTAAAAGTGGAAGATGTGCTCAATTTAATCATTGAGGCTTTGTGCCTATGCGACACCTTTCCATCTTTAGATCATGAGTTCAATGTCCTTCAAATCTAGTGGAAATCTTTCAGCACCATCAGATCGGATATCATCTAACGATGGTGCTAAGACTTACTCAAAAGGTGCAAGGAAATTATTCTTCACGGCTTTGTGACAAGAAGACACATGGAAAGTGTTCAGAGATAAATTTGAAATAAATGTAGATCAGTTTCACTTTGATCATGTGGATTTCATTATTCCTTGATTAACAGATGCATGAGGATTAGTGTTTGAGGCATCACGTTGTGATGCCATGTGTCCCTCTAAGAGGGAAGGTGAAAGTAGGTTCATCAACCATTAGATCAATATTCATCTTGTAGCTGTCGTTAAGCCTTATCCAGAAGATGCAAGGAAAATAAGCCTTCAAAGCTTCACGAATATTTGCCACGTAGCAGTTGGTGGGACCGTTTTATGACTGCATTAAGTTTATCATATGATCAAATCATAGAAGATCTAATGGATGGCATTTTTTTGCTATGAGAACGCTGCAGGTTGTTTATTGTTTAAGGGATCACGACAGAAGGACACATGGAAAGGTAGCTGAGCTCAAGAACGTTAATCTATGAGCAGATGTATCATGATTGTGCAATCATCCCGAAGCCTCAAAGATAAAGGTTATTGACAAATATTGTTCAAGGCATTGTGATGGAACGGCGCGTGTCCAAATCTGATCGTTGGCTCGCGGGTAGCTTAAAAGGAGATCTAAGAATCCATTTTAAATTTGTGAAAAGATACAATCTTGGCTATCGATGATTTTTTCCATGTTAATTATAGTCGTTGCAACCATTTTTCAAGTTTTAAATTATTTTCATCAACATTTCAAAGCGGTGAACTATGTCATTTTGTTGCAGAGCATTTAATCGATGAATTTGATTTTATGAGTTGTGTTTGTATAGTTGTTGGATGTTGTGTGAAGGAAAGTTGGGCAGTGTTAAATGATTTTATGAAAAGAATGTTTCTTGGGCTTTATAAATAGTTTTTTTTAATCAATATAAACCCTATCTCTATCTTCTACCATTAATTAAATTTCCTTTCTAGAGTTGTATAAATGAAGATCAGATATGTTCTTAGGGTCCTAAGATTTTCAAGAAGGGTTAGTTGGTGTTTTTCAATTCTAAAGTGCCAAATATTCCTGGGGTAATTAATTCACACCAAACATTCCATTCATTGTTCCTGCTGTAGGATTTTTTTCTTCAACTTCCCAAGATGGATGACAGCTTGATTAGATTTCTTCAACAGGATGAATTAAAGAAGGGTCTCAACTTGCTGATGATAGAGATTCTTGGTTGTTGAATTGAATTGGTTTCTTCTATCATGTAGTCATCTAAAATGTTTAACCCCTAACCTAAAGGATCCAAATCTTGTTTTAGTCCATGTTTTCTATAAAAGGATTTCTAGGATCACTTTGGAGGGCTGGGAATTTTATGCCACAAAAGGCTTGTAAAGCTCTGCATATTTTAATTAATATTATCAGTGGTCTCCTTGGCTCTGATTTCATATGTAATTGATGTTTTGATATTAATATGTGTCTATACTTCTTGTCATTTGTGTGATATGATTGAATAGTTGTCTCTATTATAGCTTGTATACTCATTTGGATTGGTTGTTAAGGACATTTCAGTCCATCACTTTGTAAGGTAGTGTGTCAAACTAGTTTAAGGTTTCTTTCAAGGACATAATTAAAACCCTTGAGGTAGTTTAAGTGAATAGATGGTGGTAATAGATTTGATTTTTATTTTTTCTTGTAAGAAGTGTGAATGGATTATGTAAGTCATAGTCTGATTCAGTGATCATTTGCAGGTTTTACATTTGATGTATCTTTGTTATTTAAGATCTTTGCATATTAAGTGACTCCATCCCCATTGGATAAGGTGCTGGTATGACATATTAGATTGTGTGGTTCCCATCAAATCCTTATACAAATTGTTATCATTTACATTTTATGTTACATTTTTTATGCATGCCTTTTGGAAAAACTACTAAATATTGAAGGTAGAGGTTAGGTATACCCGCCTGAGCTTGTGGAGCTTAAAGTGAAGGAGGATTTAATCCTCATTAATTGGACTTATTTCTTGGATAATCAGGATTTGGGTTACATAGAGTCAAGCATTTCTTCTATATAAGATTTTAAAAGAAAAAGCTCCAACAAATTGGTGACTCTACTAGGGAATGAGAACAAAAAGTATTGGAAAACCTTTCAAAGCATCTCTAGTTATTTAAATTTTTATAAAGCTAAAGCCAGTGAGTTGACCTTCAAAAGTATAAAATTACTCTTACTTGGACTACTAGTTGTTGTCCTTGTCTGGTAAAAACTGTTTACAATGTTCATTTAGGTTAGTGTTGAATTTTCTGAACTAGTTTTGGGTGGTGACTCTAAGAGATCTTTGTAATAGTGCTAAGTAAAAAATATAATTCTATACACACTTCTTCAAAAGGAATAATAGATATACCAGATCTTGGGTGAGAAAAAATCTAGAGGAAAAATGGGATGATGGGCCTCCAACTACCTCTAAAAGTGATTAGTCAAGTCAAGGGAGGAATAACAAGAGTGTCCTTCAAAATGAGAGACAAGAGGAGAACACAAGGGTAGAAGAGCCAATCCAACACAGCCATGAAGGAAATTCTATTGGAAATACAATAATGGGAAAGCAAGATATTGAAAGGGGGGGGCGGTGAATCAGATCTTCAAAATTAAACACTTAAAACAAGTTGATCCACATTCATATATAAATTAATCTAATGTAATCTCAAATAGCATCCACACCATGAAATAAGTAACACATAACACAACAATTTGGTAACCCAAAAACCCAAATAGGTAAAACTAGGGTGGGGATGACACCCACAAAAGTCTTCACTAATGCAGTAATAAAGTGTACCTGTTAAGGTTACAATGTTTGATTACAAAACGTAATCTACCCTATTAAAGGTTTGCTCTGTCAAAAGCTTCAGATCATTACAATCTACCTTCTTAAAGGATTTAAACTTACAATGAAGTAAGCACTTTGTTAAGAGATAAATAAAGGCCTGCTAAAACCACTTTGTTAAGAGATTTTCACCTGATACAATGGTTAGAAAGTCTCAAGTATTGATCCTTCGATATGCACTCTGATGTTGATGATGGATCTCCTCTTTTCAGTATCTCTTCTAATCTTATAATCTGATATATCTTTACTCTGTTATTCACTGTGTTATGCTCTACTTGATCTCTTCTTCTGAACAAAATAACCCTCTGTGCATTTCACAAAATGCAGTCACTTCAACAATTACTCTTCTTCCTCTTGCACATCCATGCATCCATACATGAAAATAGGGTTTCAAAGCAACCTAATATATCTATATAGATCTGACAGTGAGATCTAGATCAATGATCAAGATCTAATATCCATGCCTTGATGGTAAAACAATTAATGCTTGCAATGAGTCATGCATAGGATAAAACAATTAAATGCATAATTAAATCCGTATACAAATATTAAATGCACACAATGTCGGCCCAAAAATCTTATACAAGTTGGCCAGATCACTTATCCCTGAAGTTTGTATCATTCTAGAAAAATATACAAAAATTGTCCTGCTCGGCACTTTGACTATCTATTGCTCGGCATTTATCATCTTTGTCTTTACTTGGCTCGGCAATGTCACTCGGCTCGGAAATTTAACTAGGCATACTGAAAACTTCTTGATAATGTTGCTCGGCCTTACATAGTTTTAGCTCAGCCACAATGATAGCCAACTAAAACTTCCTAATGAAATGACTAAGTGTTGGTCACTAATCATCAACATAACTTAGAGATTAACAATCTCCCCCTTTGATATTAGTGGCAAAAACACTTATCATAAATTTTGTACATTTCATCAAAAGTATTGCCTAAGTACGCTAAGTACTCCCCCTAGGAATATACTTACCAAAAATTTTACAATGCCTTCAAAATTTATCAAAATTTATAAAGTGTACCTGTGTTGTATTGATGTATCCTTTCATATCTTCTTACCAACTTCTGTACTAGCTTCCTCCTTCAGTAGTACTAACTTCCCCCTTGTTTTTTTCACTGATTGTTGGTGGGGTTAAGTTATACTTATCCAAAAATTTCTTATGAAGCTACAGGTTGGATTCAAACGTTGTATCCCAGCTGTGCTTTGCAACCTTCATAACTTCCAGTTTGATTTCTAGCTCGGCAGCTAGACTCACTAAACTTTCTACAGTTGATAAGTTTGCACTGCTCTGTGATAACTCCTTAGCTTTTGAAAGTTCCTTCTGTATTACCTCCAAATGAGGTAACAAGCTTGTCTGTATAGTTATCAACTTGGCCCTAATGCGACCATCTTCAGCCAT
>MU226852.1:4448654-4462542 GCA_018584345.1 Thuja plicata | reverse complement strand
CTTTCTTTCACCTATCTTAGATGATTCTCCATCTTCAGTGGTTGTATGTTGTTCAGTGTGACCTAACCCAGAAGAATCTTTAGGCCTTCTTGATGCTTCCACCAATTGTTCAAAGTAGCTCATAGCTTCACTTGGATCATTCACTCTATTATTAATTTCTTTCTCAAATTTCAATTCATCTTTGAATTGACTGTTCTCAGATCTAAGATTAACAATCTCCAAGTCTTTCCTACTGAGCTCCTGATTTGCAAGTAGTAGTTGATTTTCCATGTCCACTTGATTGATTGTCATGGTTTGCACATCATGTGTTCTTTCATCAAGTCTGGTAGTCAGCATTCTCTTGTCTTCTTCTGTCATAGCCTTGTCATCTTTGGCTTTCTTTTTCTGTTGAACAACTTCACACATTCTTATTGATTGGGCTTCTTGTTCCTTTTTTAGATTTTTGACTTCTTCACATAGTGCACTATTCTTTTCCAGTAGATCTGCTATAGCTGCATCACTCTCAGTAGAATCTCCATTCTGAAATAGATTTGTAGTGTCCTCTTCCTGATAATGAGTGTCATTCATCTGTTTGGCCAAATCTTTCCTTGCAGCCAAGGACTTCTTTAATTCTTGTCTTGCAGACTCAAGTTGTTGGAGTGCTAGCTGAACATCAATCTTTTGATTCTCAATGACTTTACCCATCTTGTAGATCTCCATTTCAAGATTTGTATTCTCAAGCTAATTATAACCTTTTAGAGAGCTCTAGCTCTGATACCAATTGTTGGAAATACAATAATGGGAAAGCAAGATACTGAGAGGGGGGGGTGAACCAGGTCTTCAAAATTAAACACTTAAAACAAGTTGATCCACATTCATATATAAATGGATCTAATGTAATCTCAAATAGCATCCACACCATGAAATAAGTAACACATAACACAATAATTTGGTAACCCAAAAACCCAAATAGGTAAAACTGGGTTGGGGATAACACCCACAAAAGTCTTCACTACTACAGTAATAAAGTGTACCTGTTAATGTTACAATGTTTGATTACAAAATGTAATCTACCCTGTCAAAGGTTTTCTCTGTCAAAAGCTTCAGATCATTACAATCTACCTTGTTAAAGGATTTAAACTTACAATGAAGTAAGCACTCTATTAAGAGATAAATAAAGGCCTGCTAAAACCACTTTGTTAAGATATTTTCACCTGATACAATGGTTAGAAAGTCTCAAGTATTGATCCTTTGATATGCACTCTAATGCTGATGATGGATTCCCTCTTTTCAGTATCTCTTCTGATCTTATAATCTGATATATATTTACTCTATTGTTCACTGTGTTATGCTTTGCTTGATCTCTACTTCTGAACAAAATAACCCTCTATGCATTTCACAAAATGCAGTCACTTCAACAATTACTCTTCTTCCTCTTGCACATCCATGCATCCATACATGAAAATAGGGTTTCAAAGCAATCTAATATATCTATACAGATCTAATAGTGAGATCTAGATCAACGATCAAGATCTGATATCCATGCCTTGATGGTAAAATAATTAATGTTTGCAATGAGTCATGCATAGGATAAAACAATTAAATGCATAATTAACTCCATATACGAATATTAAATGCACACAATGTTGGCCCAAAAAGCTTATACAAGTCGGTCGGAACACTTATCCCTGAAGTTTGTATCATTCTAGACAAATATACAAAAATTGTCCTGCTCGGCACTATGACTATCTGTTGCTCGGCATTTATCGTCTCTATCTTTACTCAGCTCGGCAATGTCACTCAGCTCAAAAATGTAACTAGGCATACTAAAAACTGCTTGACAATGTTTCTCGACCTTACATAGTTTTAGCTCGGCCACAGTGATAGCCAACTAAAATTGCCTAATGAAATGACTAAGTGTTGGTCACTAATCATCAACATAACTTAGAGATTAACAAATGCATCATAATATGAAGAGGTTGTAGACTTAGGATTGTGTGCATATGAAGATTAGCATTCTCCTAGTGAGAGAGAGGTTTCAAAATCTAGCACTACTCTCCCAGATTCAGATAGTATGGATGAACAAATTGCTGAATTGGATAGGAGAATCCAGAAGAATATTTCCATCAGACAACAAAGAGAAAATGAAAGAGAAAAAAAGATAAGACAAGATCATATTAGGGTTGAAAAAATGAAGAGGCAATTTTTGAACTTGGAAGAAATAAACTATGTTGAAGAACCTGAGAGGGTTGAGGGGCAACCTGTCATCTGTCAAATTATGGTTACTCAAGATCCTAAGAATAAGGGGAAGTAGAAGGCATCTTGTATTCATATTGAAGAGACAAAATCAAAGGAGGTCCCTTTAAGTAGGATGGCACAACTAGATCTTGATTTGGAGAGGTTGAGAAAAGCTTATGAGGAGGATGCCAAACTATTGGGAAAGGGTGAGTTGGAAGAAACAACTGCAGAGAGTAAAAAGATGTTATCCTTTTTGAATATTACTATAAATAATACTGCGACAACAAGTGCTACACAAGTAGTTGGCCCTAGTCAAAGAAATCAGACTCTTGGTCCACCTCAAGGTGTAAAAATTTTGGGTGGTCACCATGCTGCTACTATATCAAACAACACAACAAATCAGGGAGCTGCAGTAGGAGTAAGTGGAGCTCATGGTGCTTCAAATTTTCAAAGAAGACCTACTAATTTTGATATGTACTGCCCATTGTTCTTTGATGGCATTCATGTTTACCCAAATGTCATCCCAAATGAGGTAAGAGATAAAGTCCCTAAGTTTAGTGTAATTAATGCTATAGCTTATGAAGGACACCTTAAAGCATTCACTGACAAGATGAATAATTTTGAGATTGATCATGACGATGTACTCATGAAATTATTTGTTGAATCTTTGGATGAAGATGTTAGAGACCAGTATAGGAGTTTACCTAAAAATAGTGTAGCATCTTGGGAAGAGTGTGTTGAATGTTTTAGGGAATAATATTGTGAACATGTTAATTCAAGTTTTATGTTGAATGATTTTAATAAATATTAAGAAGTTCCCAAATGAAAGTATGGAAAATTTCAATAATAGATTTCAAAAGGTTGTTAACAAGTTATTTAAGGTTTTGAAACTAGATGAGTAAGTATGTTTAACTACATATTTTAATGCTTTAGAAGGAAAGATGTCATACCATTTAAGGGATAAGATTCCACATAGTCTAAGGGAAGCTTATAAAATGGATATAAACATTGAAAGCAATAGGTAATCCTTAGGGACAATGGGAAAGAGAGAAGATGGAAGGTTGTGGAAGGATACAAAATGACAGACAAGTAAACCTGCCAAGGAGGAGGATAGGGTGGATAAATTGGTAAGTGCAATAAAATACCTTGTTTCCAAGGTTAATAAAAAATATAGGCCTGCTCATGACAATAGGTATTAATATCAGAGGTATGATAGATTTCCAAATTTGAGGTATATGCCATAGAAGACAAAATGGAAAGATGGTAGGCATGTTGTTGAAAATCAGGAGAGCAAGAAGACTAAGGTAAACCTTGATCCTTTGAAAAGAAATGTTGCACACAATGTAGAAAATTCTCCTTGGTCTCCTACTTGCAATATGCCCCACTCTTCTTTTCAATGTATTTTTTCCCAAGATTTAGCTGAACAAATGAAGGACAACAGTGAGAAGATGGGCCTAGAACAGGAGGACCCTAAGGTAAATATGTTCACAATGAACAAGCATAATGATATGTGGTCTTCTGAAGATGAAGAGCCAGTTGTAGATGTATATACTAAGAGAGAACATTTCCAAAGATACCAGAAACAAGTTTTCTTTGATTCAGATGATGAAATTGATACTATGCTGCAAAATACTATCTATACTTTAGGTGATGATAAAGAACATACTCATTTCAGATTGCCTAGTGAAGAGGAGAAAAGATATTTGACCATGCCAGCAATCAATCAACCTATGAGTTCTTACAATTTGAGAAATAGGAGGGTAGATCTTGGTCAAGGTAAGCCTTCTTCGGTGTTCATTAAAGAAAGTGCCTCAAAGGTTGCTGCAGAATCTCAAAGAAAAGATGAAAACAAGAAGAAAGGTACAAAATGGGTATGTGCAGGATCATGGTATGCCAAACTGGGCCTTAAGTGGCAATGAAAATTTAGAAAATCAGGGTTAGGAAAGTTGACGTAAAAATTTGGACAAGTTATCGATCCTATATCAAAAATGTGTAAGAAGAGAATCTGTAGAAAATTGAATCTAGTTTCTAAGCTACTATCCCTTCTTTAAAAAAAAAATCTATGTGGTGAAATTTCAAATTTCAATGCAGTAGTATGAAAATTTCAGGAAAAAGATAAGAAGAAGGTGTATGTCTGACCACCTTAAACACAATCAAATGATAATATTTTTTTACAAGATTCTAGATATAAGTAGTAGACTCATGTTCAGATGTGATGCATATTTTTTTGTAATTTTTTTCCAAGTAAATAATTAATTATGATTTTTCTACTACAACCTTTCCAGAATATAAAAAATCTCGTGTCTGACCACCTTAACTTAGTCTAAAATTCATCAAATTGATTTTTTTTTAGTTTTTAATTGTAGTAGTAAAAGCATAGAATGTGACTCATGTTTTGGATTTCAAAAATGTTATACTGTTTGAAAGTTATATTTATTTTTCAATCAGCCTATCAATCAGGACAAAAAATATAAGAAGTAGGCGTATGTCTTACCACCTTAAACACAATCAAATGATAATATTTTTTTACTAGATTCTACATATAAGTAGTATATTAATGTCCGGATGTGACACATCATTTTTTGTAATTTTTTTCCAAGTAAATAATTAATTATGATTTCTCTTCTACAACCTTTCCAAAATATAAAAAACTCTCGTGTCTGACCACCTTAACTTAGTCTAAACTTCATCAAATTGAATTTTTTTTTTCTTGTATTAGGCGAAGCATAGAATGTGACACATGTTTTAGATTTTAAAAATGATATACCATTTTAAAGTTATAGTTATTTTTCAATCAATCTACCCATCAGGACCTTTTTTCACATCGCCACTTTTTGGCATACCATGATCCTACACATACCCAAATAAGGATAGCCTTCTTTTGCTCAAGGAGAAAAGAAGGAAATAAACATTGACAAGAAAGTTGTTACTGACAAGGGGAGAAAAGGTAAGAGCACAAATGATATATTGTCTAGGTTACTTGCATTTAATATGAAACATGCTCTTACACAAATGAAAGTTTCAGTCCCCTTGATTGAAATGTTAAAAATAAAAGAACATAGAGAGGCTGAAATGTCATTTTTCAAAGGGATAGTACATGTCCCTATTAATAATACAAGGGAGAGAAAAATGAAGGGTGTTAGTCATGAGCTAGAAACCCCTTATCTTATATGTGGGAAATATGATTACCAAAGAACCCTCCCAATTATATCCTTTCTATGTAACTTTGTTGATAAACAACAAACTTCATGTAAAAAATTGTATGATTGATTTTGGTGCCACTGCAAATGTAATGTCATATGGTGTAATCAAATAATTGGGTATGGATGTTAATACTTGTTATGGGAGGTGTTAATCCATGGATAATAGAGAATTACCTATGGTGGGAACTCTGAAAGGAGTTGAGGTTAAGATGGTTGTATTTCCTGAGGTAACTTATAAAATGGATGTAGTTGTTGTAGATACCCAACCCCATTATGGTATGTTATTATCTAGATAGTGGGCTGCAACAGTTGGAGGTCATGTATAATTGGAATTATCTTATACAACAATCCAGGTAAATAAGAATGAAGTAGAATTTTATAGAGAGCCACGAGCACCAGTGGTTGTTGAAAAGGTGCAAGATAACATCTTTAATTATTGTGTGGATGTAGACATGAAAAACTTCAAAGTTGAGAGATCTTTCCACAATGCAAAAATATTGATCCATTAGCTGGAGAGCTGAAGACACAACAAGGTGTCCTATGGTAGATGTACTTTTATGGAGCTTGTTCCAAAGAAGGATTAGGAGCTGGTGTCTTATTTATATTTCCATCTCGTACTACATTCAAATACTATTTCTTGTTAACCTTTCAGTGTACCAATAATACTGTTGAATATGAAGCCTTGTTTTTGGGATTAAATATTGCTACTAGGAATGGTATCAAATGTTTAAAATTTATGGGGATTCTGAGCTAGTAGTAGCACAACTTAGATCCAAGTATGTTGTAAAAATTGACAGATTAAAGATGTACAAGCATACTATTTGGGATCAGATTGAATTTTTTGATGCCTTTAACATTGAATGGATAGAAAGGTCAAAAAAAATCATGGCTGATTTCCTGGCCAATGTTGCTTTAAAGAATGATGACTTGACCTTGAGTGGGGTATCAATTATGGAAAATTAAGAGTAGACCAGTTGTGCCTGATAATGTTACAACTGGCAATTGTTTGAGGATGACTAGGATATCCTCATATTTGTTTAATGCCTTGACCATTATAAGGGCCAGCATGTAGATTGTAACGCTTTAGTTGAGGTGATTGATGGCAAGGATATTGTTTTGGGAAATGAGGTAGTCTAGTTAGGTTCTAATCAGATTCCTAAGGGGCTAGTAGAATTAGAAGCATTGTTCAGTGATCAAGATGATTATTTATCAAATAGGAGAAGTGCTAAAATTTAGGATCTGGAGGAAGTATATTTAGGATCATAAACAACACATCAAATGGTATATATTGGAAAGAGGTTAGATTCTCATGTTAGGGAAAATATGATAAAATTGTTAAAGAAACACAAGCATGTGTTTTTCTGGCCATATGAGGACCTAAAACCCTATAGGGAAGACCTTTTCCAACATGAGATCCCACTGAATCCAGATGCCAAGCCATTCAGAAAAAATCAGAGACCAATCAACCTATTATTGGCCCCCAAGATACAACAAGAATTGATGAGGTTGAGGAATGCAGGGATTATTCAACCCATAAGACATTCAAGGTGGGTCTCTAATTTGGTCTTAGTGAGGAAAAATAATGGTGATATAAGGCTTTGTGTTGATTATAGGAACTTGAATATTGCATCTTTAAAGGATAATCATTATTTTTCTAACATGGAGATGACGTTGCACAAAGTTACTGGTTGTGATTTATTGTCAATGATGGATGGTTTTTCAGGTTACAATCAGGTGTTAGTAAAGGAATCAGAGCAATTTAAAACTGCATTCACTACTCCTTGGGGTACATATGTGTATATTAGAATGTCATTTGGTCTCATAAATGCAAGGGCAACATTCTAGAGAGTTATGGATGTTGCATTTAAATAATTTATTGATTTATTTATGGTGATCTATCAAGATGATTTGACAGCATATTCCAAGAAAGAAGAGGACCATTGTGGTCATTTAGAAAATATTTTTAATAAGGCTTTGGAATATCGTGTTTCTTTGAATCCTAAGAAATGTTAGTTTACAGTAACATAAGGAAAGTTGATGGGACATATTGTGTCAAAGAAAGGAGTAAGAATTGATTCAGAGAGGATAGAAGCAATTCATAAGGTCACTACTCCAAATAATGTCAAACAAGTACAATCTTTCTTAGGAAAGATTAACTTTTTGAGGAGGTTTATTGCTAACTCTGCAGAGATTGTTAAGCCTATAATTAAATTGTTGAAAAAAGATGCAAAGTTTGAGTGGGATGAAGGAGCACAAATTTCTTTTGATAAAATTAAGAAGGCAGTTCAAGAAGCACACATTTTGAGGTCTCCTAACTATAGTAGGCCAATTTCATTTATTTTTTTGCAGCCTTTCATACAATTGTCATTGTGTTTAGAAAGATGAAGAGGGGTATGAACATTCGACTACCTTGGTTAAATATGTGAAATCATTCAGACCTTATCTAGTTTGTGCAAAAGTGATTGCATATGTACCTCATGCAATAGTCAAGGACATTCTTACCTAGTTTGAGGTTACTAGTAAACAATGCAAATGGATCAATAGGATGCAAGAGTTTAATTTGGAAATCCATATTACCAAATCTGATGAAATTAAGTTTTTCCATTAGTATTGCAAAGGAAAAACATATCAGAGATCATCAGTATAGGCATACCTGACAAATAGCATATTGCCTTACCCGACGAGATGACAATACTTGTCATGAAAATACTAAGTATAAAATTACCCAAAAAACACTCACAAGTGTTGAACCAATGACAAAGCATAAATTACATCACCAATGGAACAATTCTCAAAACATCACCAATGGATCCAAAAATCACTAAACTGACAAAGAATAAAGGACATCACTGATGGTACAGTTTTGAGAACATCGCCGACAGAGCAGAAAAGGCAAGGAACCTAACGAACAGTTCAATACAGGGACACCAATGGAGTAGAAGCCTAACAAATCAAAGCATCAAAGAAACCTGACAAACTGATAGAGCAGCCCGAGTATCAAAATTGACAGTCAGTTATAGAACTTGCAAATAGTGGATCTGACTTTCCACATCAGATAAAACATTGTAATTCTATTTATAGAGTTTTATTTTTTTGTAAATCATTACTTGAGGGTCAATAAAGTATATTGTAATTGTTTTAAATCATCCTAAATGATCTAAAACATAACTAACTAAAGATCAAGGTCAAGTTGTAAACCTTGGATCTAGAGTTAACTTGAAAATAGTGAATCAAGAATGGACCTAGAAACTAGTATATATAGATTTTCAATCATTTGTAATAAGAAGAGATGGAAAATGATTGTAGCCACAAAGAGAATCTAAGTAGTAGAAGTGAATTCATGCAAAGTTTAGAAACAGATCATATCAGTTCTCAGGAACATAGACAAGGCTACCGACGAGCAGAGATAAGGTATCATTCAATCACTCAAGGTGATTACATATACATTGTAAGCTTTATAGGATCTATTATTAGCAATTAGAGATTTCATATACTATCAGATCAACATTTATAATGTATTTACATTATAACAAGTGCATCACATCAAAAATCCTTTAGTAGAAGGTGGACTTAACAGTTCTTGACAAATCTCTTAAAAGTGTGCACACTTAACAATGATGCTAAAGCTTCAAATGAAGTAGATCCTAACAGGTCTCCACTCTAATACTCCTAATAGGGAAGATCATCAGAAGTGATCAAATTGTAAGCCTTAACTGGCTCCCTTCTTATCTGCAGATAGTGAAGTTTTGTGGGTGACATCCCCACCGCGGTTTTTACTTCCTAACAGGAGTTTTCTGTGATATTATATCTTGTGTTATGTGTTATTTACTTTCATGTATGTTTCTTGAATGTTTACACATGTAAATAAATTATGTTATGATTTCACATACATAAAGAAAGATGAATAGATAGATAGGTGAATATATAAATCTGATGACACAAAGGTTAATGGGATAATCAAATAAAAGTTTTAGAGGTACTGATTCACCCCTCCCCTCTCAGTACATCATTCCATTAATTCCAACAATTGGTATCAGAGCCAAGTCTCTCTCTTGAAAAGATTAAATACTTAAAAGAAAATATCAAGACAATGGAAAAGTACAGACTGGACAAGACTATTGAGAATGAGCAGTTACAAATTCAGATTTACTATGAGAAGTACAAAGAGGCGAGAGTTAGCATGAGAAAGTTTCTTGATGAAAGAAAGATTATGGCATCTAGGCTTAATGAAAAAGGTTATCAAGAAGAGGAGATCCCATATTACTTCAACTTAGTTGAATCAACAACAAGCAAAGCATCAAACACATCAGTAGAAGAGATTACAAGTCTACAAGAGGTAAATCTACATTTAACGGAGCAAATCAAGATGATGCAAATCGGTCAAGAGACTCAGATGGTAAAAATGATTGATGTCATGAATGATGCAAGAAACACTAAATCAGAGAGAACATTGGCTATTAATGATAGGAGGAAAATCACAGAGAAGCTACAAGAAAAAGAATCAGAGATTCAAAGACTTATTGATCACCACCATGAGATTACCAATCAAATTATTCTTATGGGTCAAGAGGAAAATAGATTAAATACTGAACTCATTGAAAGAATATAGATCATCGGTGAGCTAAGAGAATAAAATGAAAAGCTAAAGCATGAAGTTAGAATTTAGAATCAGCATAATGAATTAATCAAGAAATCTAAAGATAGCAATAAAAGAATGGATATTTTCTTGACAAAGAAAGAAGAGTCAACAACTACACAGGTCTAGGGTACATCAACAATGGAGAATCATCTAATCAATCAGATCAAAGGAATGCTTATACAACTCCAAGAACCAAGAAGTTGTCATGCAATCACTATGGAAAACCAGGCCACACTTCAAACATTTGCAGAAACAAATGAAAGGTATTCCTCAATCACAATCTACTTTCATTGGTAATTGTTATAAATGTCACAAGAAAGGACACAAGGAACATGAATATAGATCCAAGGTGACAAATCCAAAGAAGGAAACCTACATGGACAAGTACTATCCTACCTACAAAATGAATGGACATAAACATTAGGAGTGTTGGAAAAAGAACAAGAAAGCATAGACACCAAAAGAACCTAATAATGGCTATAAACCGACAAGAATTGGTAAATCATATGTTTGGGACTATAACACATGGATAAACTACACATCATGTGGAAGGTATGGTCATACTTCTACCAACTGTATGAAAAAATGGACTAGAAGACCAAGAGGATGGACCAATCCAGGTATGGCATGTTTAGATTGTCATAAGGTTGGACATGTGATAAAATATTGCAAAGACCGACTGATAGAAATGAGCACTTATCCCAATGGAAACACCATTGATGACATTAAGAAGATGAGAAACAAGATGTGGAGAAAAGCTACAAACATTGAAGGTGCTGGAACAAGCAATGCAAATGATGACACCCCATCCAATGGATCTATTGGCATCACTATTCCCAACTAAGTTGCACAAGTAAGTATGGAACTACATTATGACAAGTTATATTATGCATTGGTTCCATTACACATTGTTCATATTGACAAAATTAGCATTATTGAAGATGCACTATACTGTTACTTGTAATATTATTGAAAAAAAATTCCATTGGTTAATGGGTACAAATAAGAAACAGTGAACACACAGAGTAAATTTGACACTACTTACCAAAATGTATCAGGAATTACACAAAAGCTAAGTCGCTAAGTATAACTGATAGACATCAGTGATCTTTTGAGCTGACAGAGGTTGTCGTCACCTCTTACTGACAATCATCAGTGAAATCACAAAAGCTTCTAGCTACCTTGAAACGTAGCACCTACACCATCGATGTTAATTATGCCTCAACCAAAAAACTTAGTCTTTGTACACCGACGAGTTGTTGGGCATTAATGACAACTTAGGGCACAAAAGGTTATAAAAGCATGATGGAAGAACTCATTTCACACCTGCAATTTTTGAGCAACAAAGCAGAGCTAAGAAGAGTGATTAAAGAACACATTGAAGTGCGACCTTAGCAAGATTCAACTCAACTCAATAGATTCACGAGCGATCACAGAGATTCAGTAAGTACCTACAATCATCGATTGCACTGTAATTAAATTACAGAAAGCCCTAAATTTCAAAATACGATGGCATCTACTTCAAGAATAGAAAAACTAAAAGAGGATAGGAAGAAAATGATTAATCTTATTAGTAATAGTACTTGTGTTGAACCTAAATACAAGTTACACCCAGAAATTACATCACAACCTGATGATTCTGGAGCATTCTCTAGAATCCCACCTAGGGTTTTGCTGGTAGAGGATGTAAGGTCCTATATACATTGCATGATCTTAGAAATAGGAGATCTAGACCTAGATAAGTCCTATAAGGCACTATGTGATGACACTAGAAACCTGAAAGAAGAGCACAAGCATTTGGACGTGAAAGTTCTAACAAATGCATTACACTTTCCTAGGATTTTTAAGTTTGAATGGATACGGATAGTTCTTAGCAAAATGCATAACCAGACATTGTGGCTTGATGAGCCTAAATGAATAACAAAAGATTTTATTCATTTGGTTACTGGATATTCCACAACCGAAAATCCAAAATCTCACAAGCACCCATCCAGAAAGGAAGTAGAAAAGTTGACAGGTGCAAAATCAGATAACAGAGGTCTCAAGGTTAACATCATCACCAACAAGGAACTCAAGTTTGGTGCATGTGTGGTAGGATATAAAATCTTTTAGGCAAGAAGAATGAACAGCATAGCAAGCACTACTATGAGCACAGCCTACAAGATCATCAAAGAAGGGAAGAAAATGGATCATTCAGAAATCTTGTTAAATCAACTTGCGGAGAACATGCAAACTATAAGGTCATCAAGGACAAACACTTGTAAGTTTGGTTCTCTTATTATGTGCATATTCTTTTAATTTGAAGAATTCTTTCCTTCCATAGGAAAAGTAGTATGGGACATAAGAAAACTAGTCACCATACAAATATGTGAGCACATAGAATCATTAGGTACAGATTTTGATAACTTAATGAATGAATATTTCAAAGGATTTAAAGAAAAGATGCAAGCAAGAACAAGGATACCAGAGAGTTTGATAGAAGAACACAAGGATGAAATATGTTTTATGGTAGATACTAATTTTACTTATATCAAACCAGTAGTACCTAGAAAATCTTGGCTATCACCACTAGATTATGAAATCCAAATAGGACAAGCTTCAAAATGCATCAAGGCACTATTGAATGAACCATTGGATAGCAAGCAAACAAGATTTGGCACTGATGAAGAAGCCAAACTAAAAATCAAGTCAAATCTTATTGTCAAGAAAGTTGTAAACAAGAAGAACAAAATTGTAAAGGATTTAACGAAGAAATTGGCAATCACCAAAGAAGGTGAAGAGGAAACATAAGGAAAGGAGGAAGCAACTGAGGGCCAGTCACCCATCAGTGAAGATATAGAAAAGAATGATTCAGAGGCTACACAGTCATATTCACCACCTCCTCCTCCACCCAATAAATCAAGAATGATAGTTGCTTCAAGGACAAGAAGCCAAATAGTAAAGGAAGCAACTCCTTCACCGTTGAAGAAAGGAAGAGTGAGAACCTACAAGAGGAAACCAGTCTCACCAAAGGGGAAACCAACCAAAATGATAAAGTTGGTTAGAACAAAAGAAGATCTAGATGACTCAGCTATGGATGAAGCTGACATAGAAGTAAAAAAATGGAAAGAACCCTTGATCCCTAATACCATTGATGAGATATGTAAAAACATTTTAGAATCATAATCTATTTCAGATCCTAATATTAGCAAATGGTTTAAACTTGATCCATAGGATCAAAAAAAAATTGAAGAAGCTATAATAGCTAAAATGTGCAAACACAATTATGTTCCACTTCAATTCAAGGAATATGAAGTACCCAAGGAGCTAACGGACATATTGTCTACAAGATGGACATTTGCACTTCATAAAGAAAAAGAGATAAGAGAAAGAGTACTTGTTACTCTTATGCCTTCTGATTCAAAGAAGGAAGAGATAGATGAAATAATGAAAAAATATGAAAAGGAGTTCTCACCCAAAATGAGAGCATACAAATTTATTAAAGGGAAGCTAATTGAGCTAGATCAGGAAAGCATTAAAAAGTGGTGTAAAATACTCAAAAAGCCCACTCAGGGAGCTAACCCAGAGAAAGAACACATTATCATTAAAAATGAACAGGATGATTCATCAGTTGAATTGGACAAAGAAGAGAGTGATACAACAGGGAACAAGAATACTGAAGTTGCAGATGAGGTATGGCCCGACACTACTCTTAACAAAACACAAAGTGAGGAAAGCCAAATTCCACCAAGCCCAACTCATATTGACTTGGATGATGAAGCAGAGGTTACCAAAGAAGAATTGACAATAAAAGGTAACATAAATGAGGATGTCAATGATGAAACATGGT
>MU226852.1:4426869-4438621 GCA_018584345.1 Thuja plicata | reverse complement strand
TTATTATCTCCACAAATGTGGAATTACAAACTTTCAAAATTACAATATGCAAAGCCACATGGGCATTTTACTTACAATATTCTGTAGGACAAAGCCTCGAATTATTACTCCGATCCACCCAGAACTACCCTAGACAATAGTACGGGCCTTCTTTATATAGGCAATTTTCACCGCCCGAGAAGGTTCCAGAAATCTAGCCATTAAGGCCGACTACCCTTAACATTTAATTATTTTTCACTTTTATTACAAAAAGGGTCGGCTTTGAATATTTACAAAATATGAGATTAGGTAGACCAACTTCTGAAAACCATAACTTTTGAACCGTAGCTCCGTTTGGCTATTATGACCACTTTTCGGAAATGGGAGATCGCGATCTACAGTGCCTGACTAGCAAAGCGCAAGTCAGCCGGGGGTTCGACCTCGATTCAGAGCCTCTAAGGTCCTGAAAATTAAGCTCAAAGATTTTGCACCCTAAAATCTCAACAGTAAATCCTTAATAACTTCGCCAATACAGATGATCTGGCAATGAAATTTAACTGGCATTCTTATATGAATAAGATGAACCTTCACCTGAAAAATTAGAACATTCTGAGTTCAAATGACCAACTTACTAAAAATAATAAGTTTCCAAATACAGCAACTTTGTACAAAATAGCCCTTATTGAATAGAAAAACACATATTTTTGGGTGATGCAAGATTGCCCTTACACCTAGGATGCTCCTGCATCAATTCCTTTGACCCAGTGTTATGTGATTCTCTCTAGATGTAAATTTAGGGGTTATTGATATGATTGGGATAAACCACATCTTAGAAATGCTCACATTATTTTGTCCCAGCTTCAATTTACTTGATTCTAAAGCTACCCTTTCTTTTGTCTATGATTTTCTACTTCTCACTAATTGCTAACAAGATTCCACATGTTTTTGTGGACGCGGAGACCAACCCCCATTTTCCTTTGCAGAGTTCTTCATAGAGAACATGTTTTCCAAAGATGAAAATGCAAAGAAAAATGCCATTTTTAAAACCATTAACCATGCTATAAGGTGGAATATTGATAATAGAATTCATAAAAAATATTTTCAGAATAGACACTCAAAATAAATCTAGATTTGGAAAGACAATAATAGAGGAACCTGTTAAAGAAATTCTAGCTAAAATAGGTTCCTTTATATTTCCTTGGTCATCCCCAACTTGCAAGAAGAATTTGTGAGCTATGGGGTTGAATATAGAACCCTAGAACCTTGTATATACTTTTAGATGAATTTCAACTACTTCTAGGAGGTCATAAACACTCCTAGCACCTGTTGGTCATAGTTTCTCCTTTTGGCATGTATATTGATTTGGGCCTAGTTAGGGTTGCAAATAGTTTTATCTCCTACTAGGTCTTTCATTTTTCATGATGTTTTAGGCCTGGTTCTTAAGCCCTAAGGTCGCTTGTAAAACCCCTCACATCATTTTGGTCATAAACCCTAGGTATGTTGTCTACATTATAAAATGAAGTTACTTTTTCACTTTAGTCACTTAAGGTTCATGGGTCTTAAGTCATTGAACGGGTCCATTTTAATATTTCCTATGTCATGCATGGTCTGTTAGTAATGTTAAAAATTTTCATGGTTCTAGGTTTTTCTAAGTGTTTTGTTCCCTTGTTTATAAACCCTTAAGGTCTCTGTGCTTAAACCCTTGGTTAATTTCATGAAAAACCTTAAAGCCATAAACCATCAATGGTCTGTTATATTTCATTGTTACCTTTTCATGCCACTTAAAACACTTAAGTCATGTGTTTTATATCATTGTCAGCTGGGCCACTTTCCTTCCTAATTCCTAAGTGGGGTTCCCTTTTAATTTTTTCTAAGTTCTTAAGTCCCCTAAAACTTTATGTTTTGTATCTACTAAGAATGTCTTTCTTAATCCTACGGTAGGTGTTATGCCTTGATTGCAAAGATGATCTCCTATTATTCATCAAGGAATCACACTGTGATACCATCTGTCTAGGTCAAATCTTGTGATGTCAGCATTTTTCAAAAGGCAGCAGCAACTTTATGAACCGTCAGATATTTTTGATCGCACGGTGGTCGTTATGCCTTAAAGTGGAGGTTGCAGACCTTTTAATGTTCAAGGCTTCGCGACTGAGCATCACGTGTAAAGTGGTCAAGCTACATGAAGGTTAATGTTCAATATATCCACTTTGAATCTATGATGGGCACTTTCCCTTCACCATGAAGATGATGTTCTTTAACCTTCGAGGCTTTGCGAAAGGATGCCACATAGCAGTTGGCGGGGCTGATTTCAATTCTGGTTAGATTAATCAATGGTTAGATTCAAAGGGATCTAATGATTGGTGTTATGCCTCAAGCCAGAGATGCAGTTACTTTAACCTTCAAGGAAAAGTGCATATTTGCATTGTGTCTTGTCAAGAGGGAATATGTTAGTTCTTCTCTGAGATTAAGTCATAGTTATAGATTGAGATCTAATAATGTGGTGTGTTCTAAATCTCCAAGTGAACTCAAGGGTTAAGACATGTGATTAGAAACTTGGCAATTCACTTTATCTCTAGATCTCATAATGGAACCTGAGTTTAGCCAAGTTAAGTGAAGTTATATTTGGTGATTCAGAGATAGCTTGGTCTCTGATTCTCGGAACATATCAGAGTTAAGTCAAGAAATCATGAGATTAAGTCTCGGTCATTGATGCAAAGTTGATCTTCTAGCTATCTCATGATCTTTTCATGTAATCAAGGTTAAGTCAAGTGTTCAGAGACTTAGCAATTTCTTTGTTCACTGACTCTCTAGGTTGGATTGTGGTCAAGATGAGTTAAGTTAATTCAGTGATGCTTGTTTGTTGCTGGATCTCCAGACTTGACCCGTGATAAGTAAAACTTTCAAAGATCATGAAATGTGCTCAGTCCCTGGATCTCCAGATTGATCTGAGTTAAAGTTAAGGTTTGTCAAGATCAAATCTGGATCATTGATGTTGATCTAATCAAAGGGCTAGCGCTAGATCTCATAATGAAATGAGAGTTAGGACAAGTGTTTAGAAACTTGGCGATGTGTTTTATCTCTGAATCTCAAAATAGAACCAGAGTCAGGCCAAGTAAGGTTGAGTTTTATTTGGTGATTCAAAGATAGCTTTATCTTTGAATCTCATAATAGAACTATAGTTAGAGTCAACTCTTATGAGATTAAATGTTGACCATTGATTCAGATCAAGATCGGTGGTTGTCTCTGAATCTCGAAACAAAACCATAGTTAAGACAAGTGCTTCGAGATTAAGAGATATGAAGGATTGAAGTTCTTAGGTTAAAGAAAATTTAAGAAGTCAATTAAAGTAAAGAAAAGTAAAGATCAGACAAGTTAAAGTTGATCAAATGGACGACGCTATGCCTTTTAAGTAAAATATTATCAAAAGATAGTGTTAAAGGCACCGCACCCGTGTGCCTCCTATCCAGATCATATTTTTTATGCCTAGGTAACTTGAGGAAGTTCTATGGCTATGATTTAAAGATGGAATAAAATTAAAATCTTACACATTGATGCTGAATTTTGCACCAGGTGTAGCTGTTGTATCAGATTTGTAAATTTTCATATTTGTTTATCAGGGTTTTCACACGGTGAACTATGTCGTCTTGTTGTTGAGCCTTTAATTGATGAATTTGATCTTCTGGGCCATGTTAGTACAGCTTTTGGATGTAGTATGAAGGATATTCTAGTGATTATAAATGTTTTATGTAGGGATTATCTCTTCAGGGTTTTTGATTGACTTTTTAATCAAGTAAAACCTCTATTTTATGCTTTTTTCTCTTTGCCATCAATGAAGTGTCTTTTCTAGAATTGTATTAGTGAAGATCAAATATGTTCTTGAGTATCCTAAGCTTTTTGAGAGAGGATTGTTGGATTTTTTCCATTCTGAAAAGGTTGAGTATTATATGGTAACTAACCAATACCAGACATTCCATTTTTATTCTTTTGACAGAGTTTTATTCTATAGTTTAGTTTCCCAGGTGGATGGCAACTAGATCAGATTTTTTAACAGACTAGATCAAAAGGAATGTTTCAACTTGATAATGATAGAGTTGCTTGGTTGTTGAGATGAATTAATTGTTTTTGTCATGTAATATTTTATATGTTTGAGCCCTAACCCTAAATGATCTGAAGCTTGTTGCACTCCTTGGCCTATAAAAGGACTTCCAAGATCATTTAGTAAGGTAGGGGGATGGGGGAAACTTGGGCAAGTAAAATAAGGCATAGAACTATTTACTATTTTCCAGTGAGTATAGAAGATATATATAGAGAGAGAAAGAGTATCATTATAGAATAGAAAGTTGCAAATATTTTGCATTTATTGAAGTGGTATGTGTTTTGAAGCATTTTAGTATTGAAGCTAGATTCTCTATACTTAATAAAATATTTCATATTTAAGTATCTCCTCGGTGCTTACTTGTTGAATTATGAATCTTATAATTCATTGCATGGAATTTATCTGTGTATATGTCATTAGTCCTTAGTTTTGATCTAGGATCAAATCAAATAATGTTTTAGATATGGCATAAGTTATTTGGGTTTATCTGCAGAAGGATATTATAGGTAGTGGTTGATATGAATTATCTGTATTTATGGTTTTGAGTCCCTGATAATAGTTAGTTTCTTTGTCCTATATTTGAACTATAAATATTGCCCAATGGGTAAATCACTGATCAGTAATTAGAATATTCTACATTGATACATATCTGAATAGGTTTGGCTATATTCTGCCGTATTAAAAACATCAAAACCATTTTAGTCCCTTTTGATTTTTGTGGTTGTTGGTTGTGTGTCCTACATGGTAATGAAGAGTCACTGAATGAGTGGTTATCATTTCATACTTTCTTAGCATTTATCTGTTGTTAAAATCCAGAGTGTAAAAGTTATGAAAAGTTGAATATTTGTCTGGATTAGGTGTACCCTCCTTGGTTTTGCAGAACCAGAAGTGAAAAGGGAATTATTGTCCCTATAGTTTGTCCAGTTACCTTGAAGATATTTTACTATTTATATCTAACCACTCTTAACATCAGTCTCAAGGTATATTGGTGGCTTCTAAAGCATAACAATTTTAAACACCAACAAAATGGCTACTCTATTGGGGAGTTGACCCTTGAAAGAAAAGAGTTAGTCTTGTTTAGACCTTAGTTGTAATCCTTTGTCTCATATATTTCTTCATCAAGTATTCATATTAGTCACTGTTGTATTTTCCCAACTTGTTTTAGGTAGCGACTCAGAGAAATCTCTACAGCAATGTTGAGTAACACTTACTAATTCATATGGGAGAAGACCAAACCCACTGGTGAATATAGAGGCTAGCCCATAGAAGGATGTCAACTAGATTATGGAGGATATTTTGAATAGTATAAAAAAGATACTACAGAGACAAAAGTCATTGATAACGCTGCTAATGAGGATACTGGTAAGGAAACATGCGGGCATGATGATATTACTAAAGACAAGAATTGTTTGTTGGACTTTAGCTATACTTTGGGTAAAATGATGGATGAAATAGTTAATATCAAAAAGAAAATGTAGATCATGAGAGGTGAGGTTAACTTCATCAAGAAAATCAGTATTGGGGATAAACTGGTTACGGTTTTCCTTGATGAGATGAAATATGTGGTGGGAAGAAATTATGCCTATGTGGAAATGGTGGATAAAGTTTTTGAAATAGAAAAGAGATTGAAGGAGAAAGAGGATAGGGTGGTGGAGGGGGAGCTCAAAGGTAAGCTCCACATGATGCATAACAAAGTGGACAAACTTGAAGATGCCATGCACAAGATAGGGGAGCAAAGCATGGTTATCCTTAAAGCCTATATAGAGAATGCAAAGATATTGGATAAGATGGAATAGGAAAAGGGTGAAATATAAGGTAAAGATCTGAAGGATACCATGGGACCAGGAAAAATTACTTGGGAAAGTACCAGAAAGTTAGAAACCAAGGATAAAAAGGAGCTGGAAGATCCCAAGAACTATGCAGGTCAGATGCAGCTCATGGCGATCCATGCACAAGATTTAATGAAGAGCATTTAGTTGTTATGTCATGTGTCCTGCCTTTTTTTGTCCATTTTTGTTTCTTTTTGAGCTTTTCTTGTTGTCTGGCTATGAGCCTTTTGGTTGTTATGGCTTTATTTCCTAGGTGCTAAGGCATAGTATCAATTCAACTTTATTGTAATATTTGTAAAAAAATCTTTGTTAAAGGTTTCGGGTCCTTGTAAAACATGTTTTTACATAATCATAACACTTACTAATTCATACACATTTTCTCAATATGAATACTAGATATAGATTGAAAAATCATCATGAAGTTGAATTGGAAGATGGACTTCCAACTAATTATAGGGTTGGTTAGCCTTGGAGAGAAAAGAAAAACAAAGATAATCCATCTCCAACAAGACAAGAGGAGGACACTAGGAGATAAGATTGAATCCAATACAGCCATGAAGGAAATACATCATATTATGAAGAGGCTACAATTTTTGGATTGGGTATATATAGAGATTATAGTTCTCCTAAAGAGAAAGAGGAAGGGGAATGTGACACCACTTTTCTAGACTATGAAGATTCCTCTCAAGACCTTGATGAAGAGGAGAGACTTTCCATAAGGCAGTTGTCCATCATAGAACAAAAGAAAAAAGAGAAGGCCAATAAGAAAAGAAAACATCATATCAAAGTTGACAAATTAAGAATTCAATTGCTAAATCATCAGAAAACAAGTCATAATAAAGATTTTGAGAAGGATGAAGAAAGGCCTACCACCCACCGAAATGTTTCTACACATGGCCCTAAAGATAAAGGAAAAAATAAGGTGATAGGAATTGAAATGAATGAACCTAAAAGACACAGAGTTCCATTAGATCAAATCTTTGAATTGGACATTGATCTTGAAAAATCCAAAAGGGAGAAGGAAACCATGGAAAAAATTCTTGAGAAAACAAAATCAGATGCTACTAATTTCGAGATGAAGAAGAAGATTGGTTTCCTCATATAGTCTTCACAGCCTTCTCATGCTGGTGTTGAAACTACCTCAAAATCAAATTCCAAAGTTTCTCCTTTCCAAAATGATGATAGATTATGAGATTGGAGATAGACTTCCTAAATTCACTGGAAATAATGTCATTACTTGTGAGGAACATTTAAGGAAATTTCTTGATATCATGGATGACCATAATATCATACATGAGGATGTATTGATGAAACATTTTGTTCAATCTCTAGTTGAGGATGCTAGGGAATGGTTTAGAGGGTTATCTTATGGTTTTGTAGGGTCTATGGATGAACTAATAGTTTTATTTAAGGATCAATATGGTGATAAGACCAATAAATGATTCTTGTTGAATTAATTTAAGACTACCAAGAAAAATTCAAATGAGGGAGTTGTTAAATTCACTACAAGATTCCAAAGGGCTATGCATAGGCTTTTTCAAAAAATAAGGCTTGATGAGGAGGTATGTCTTGCTACTTATTTTAATGATTTTGATCCTAAAATGGGATATCATCTTAGAGATAATAATCCTAGAAGCATTAGTGAATCCTATAAGATAACTTTTAATATAGAAATGAATAGGAGAGTATCAGAGAAAATGGATAAAAGGCAAGATGGGAAGCTTACTAGGATCCATAAAAAAGAACCAAAAAATAAAGATTATAGGGCTCCAAATAATAATAGGCCATCCCATAACAGTTATAATCAGTAGCCAAGGATGCAAAATTTACCTTATAATACCCAATGGAAGGATGGGAAACCTATTCTCCTACAAAGGAAGGACAAGCCCTGATAATAATACCCCTGATCCTTTACAAAAAAAATATGTTACCATGTGTAATGAGGATTATTGGTGTGAAGCTTGTTAGTATCCACACAATCCTCATTATTGTGTTGTTGATCTGAATGGATATGAAAATGAGGAACAAGGAGAAGAGGATAATGATGAGCTCTATGAAAATAGTGGTTGTGCCATGACCTACTCATCTTCATGTCTTGAAGTAGATTCTAATAATGAAATTTAGAATCATGATGTCTCTAGCTCCCAAAGCAGATTAGAAGCATATGATCAACAAGTTTTCCTAGTGATGAAAAAGAAGAAGAAGTTGATAATATAGTGTGTAATGCTCAGAATAGTAAAGAAACTACAATATTGAGAAGACCCTCTGATAGAAATAGCAAATATTATAGTTGATTTGGTCACCAAAGAAAGAAGTAATTATGATTTGAGAAATAGAATAGTTGGTGGAGTAGAAACAAAACCAGTTACTTTTCTTTTCAAATAGACCAAAGAAGATAATAAAAACAAGCAAACTAGTAACTCTGCAAATATTAAACACCTTCAAGGAAAGTATGTTGAGAATGTAAGTAAGATCAAGGTCAAAACTGTAAACAAGTCAAATGGTTCAAACTTGTATATGAAGTAAAGCCAAAATACTAGAAACAAGTTCTCCCCCTCCTAAATTGGACAATAATAAATCAAAGAAAGGAGAGCCAACTTTGGCCATTAAAGTTGAGAATAGTTATATTTCTATTGAGAAATAAAAATCCTCTGATGTAAATACACCCATGTTGATATGGGGAAACTATTATCACAAATGACTGTTAAAGTTCCATTTTTTGAAATGATGAGAATTGAGGAACATAAGGAGAAGGTCCTCACATTGCTAGATGGTGTTTCTTCAATACGATTTAAAAGCCCAGAAGGTGTTGAAAAAGATGAAAAATATAAAAGACAAGTCAAAAAGAAAGGGAAAAGAGCCTAAAGAAATTATTTCAGAAATCCCTCAGATTTATTTGACTACAAATCAAGTAAATAATCCCTTAGGATTTGTTGATCCCTTTTTCTTAACTTTGGTTATCAATGGTAAGATGCTAAAAAATTGTATGATAGACTCAGGAGCATCTAACATTAATATGCCCATAGAGATAATGAAGTCAATGGGATTACAAGTTAATACTCCTCATGGAAGATGTCAAGAAATGGACTCTAGAGAAATTCCTATCATTGGTACTATTAAGGCTCTACCTTATAAGCTAGTTGCATGTCCTGACAAAGTGTTGACAATGAGTGTCTTGGTTGTTGATATTCCTCCTCATTATGGAATGTTGTTTTCAGGAAAATGGAGTTCTTTAATGGGAGGAAGTATGCAATGTGATCTATCTTTTACTACTTTAAATATTATTGGTAACAATTTCAAGGTGTCTCAGGAAAGTAGGACTCCCCACATGATTGAAATAAATGAAGATGTTGATATGAATTTTTTTGTGGATACTGATATTGGATATTTTCAAGTACAAGATATAGGGGTTGAATAAAAAACTCAGTCTATGTTGTTATCTAATGACAAAATAAATTTGGTAGACCAATATCATTTTTGGACCATGTACTTTGATGGAGAAACTTCTAAGGAAGGAGTTGGTGTAGGAATCCAATTGATAGCTCCTAGTGGTAAGACCTTCAATTTTTCTTTTACATTGTTGTTTACATGCACAAATAGTGTTGTAGAGTAGGGGGCTTTGTTAATAGGTTTGAGATTATCCTCAAGAAATAAGATAAAAAGTCTCAAAGCAATTGGAGACTCTGAACTGATAACATCTCAGATTAAATCCAAATATGTTTTAAAAAATTAGAGACTTAAGCAGTATAGAAATATTGTTTGGGATGAATTGGAAAAATTTTATGCATTTGGTATTGAGTGGATAGATAGATGCCAGAAAAAAAAAAAAAAAGGCAGATTTATTAGCTAAAATTTTTTTAAGACCTAAGGATATTACATTTGCAGAAATTTCTAAAATAGAGATTCAATCTAGGCCTTCAATACCAAACAATATTGAAATTGACAAGTCTTTGAAGATGACTTAGATATTTTGAGATTTTTGAATTGTGAAGTGGACTTTTTAAATAAAGAAATGGATTTCAGTGGATGCATAGAAACCTTGGATAATAAAGATACCATTTTTGGTAAAGAAGTTCTTCAATTGAAATCAAATAGAGTTCCCAAAGGGCTAGTCATTCTTGAGAGAGATTTTGATAATAAAGACAAGTCTTTTCCTGCAAATAATGTAAGTAAACTTGAAGATTTGGAAGAAATAAACATAGGAACAACTAAAATCCCTAAGAATGTGTATATTGGTAAAAATTTGTCTCCTAAAATTAGGAAGTTACTGGTTGATCTTCTCATAAAATATAGGCATATTTTTGCATGGTCCTATGATGATTTGAAAGCCTGTAGAGAAGATTTGTTTCAGTATGAGATTCCTTTAAAGGAGGGCACTAAGTATTTTAGACAAAAATTGAGACCTATTAATCCCACCCTAGCACCAAAAATGCAGGAAGAATTAAAAAAGATGAGAGATGTTGGGATTATCAAGACCATCAGACATTCTACATGGGTATCAAACTCGGTACCAGTGAGAAAGAAAAATGGTGATATCAAAATTTGTGTAGATTTTAGAAATTTGAATGTCAATTCATTAAAGGATAATTATGGTTTACCAAATATGGAATCCATGTTGCAAATAGTTACTAGGTCTAAATTAATGTCTATGATGGATGGGCTCTCAGGATATAACCAAGTCATGGTTAAGGAATCTGAACAATTTAAGATTGCTTTCACCACACCATGGGGTACTTATATATATGTGAGAATGCCTTTTGGCTTGATAAATGTTGGGGAAATTTTTCAGAGGGCCATGGAAGTGGAATTTGTAGATTTCATAAATAACTTTTAGTTATTTTTCAAGATTATTTGATAGCTTATTCAACAAAAGAATATCAACATTGTGATCATCTTGAGTAGATTTTTGTTAGAGATCTAGAAAATGGGGTTTCTTTCAACACAAAGAAATGTGATTTTGGAGTCATAGAGGGAAAACTCCAAGGACATATTGTGTCTAAAGATGGAGTATGAATTGACCCTGAAATGGTTGGTGCTATTGATAAAATGCCTCAGCCAAAGAATGTCAAGGGTATTCAATCTTTCTTTGGACAAGTAAATTTCTTAAGGATATTTATTACAAATTTTGCAGAAATTAGTCTCCCTATTTCAAAGATGATGAAGAAAGGAGCCAAGGTGGAATGGAGTGAAGAAGCATCTAAAGCATTCTTAGGTATTAAACAAGCTGTCAAAGATGCTCCTGCTTTGAGAACACCTAATTATAAAAATCCTTTTGCAGATTTTCTCCTTTGCTTCATACAATATTGTTGTTGTAGTATTGTTACAAAAGAATTCAGAGGGATTTGAACAACCCATTTCCTTTTTTAGTAAGTATTTACAAGAAGAAGAATTAAAGTATGATATCATGGGAAAACAAGCATATGCTCTAGCTAAAGTTGTTAAATCTTTTAGATGTTATTTGGTGTTGGAATTATGATATATTTGTCATCAGTGAAAACACTTATTCGATTCTGAATGCTTACCGAGCTCATCACTCAGTCCATAGCTTATACCGAGCATTCAGTAATCACTTTGTAAATCTCAGCGGTAAACAATTCAAACTGAGCAGAACAGTAGTCACCGAGCATATGAACAGTTCAGCGGTTACCGAGAAGAGAAATATTTACCGAGTAGACAGTAGTCACTGAGCTTCACCGTAACTACCGAGCCATCAGTTGAAACCAACTGAGAAATCAGTTTCCACCGAGTCATCAGCGGTTACCGAGTGACACTATATCTACCGAGTCACCAACGGCTACCGAGTTCCAAGCTACACTTTGGGACTAGTATGGACCGAGCTTCTACTCTT
>MU226852.1:4404167-4420927 GCA_018584345.1 Thuja plicata | reverse complement strand
GCAAGGCCGACTTAGGAATAAGTTTATGATTATTATTTTGTATTTGGCCGACCTTGTAAATTATGGGAATGGTATATATATGTAATGTATTATATCATTTGAAGTGTGATAGTGTGAGTGCAAGTACAAAAATAAGAGTAATCAGCAGAGACTGCAATAAGGCAGCAGAACAGACCATTTTCGCAAAGGAGCAGAATAGCCATATCTATCACAGAAGGTGATCAGTACTCAAAGGATCTTATCAGCAATAAAGTTGTAAGTGAAGATCTACTGTTTCATCCTAACAGTTGAATCAGTTTGTAAATCCTTTAACAGGGTAGACTTAACAGTCTTGTATAAATCTCCTAACAGAGTGCATACTTCATTGTATGTTTGTAAATCCTCTAACAAGGTGGACCTAGTAGTCCTAATTGCTTCTAACAGGGCAAATCATCAGAAGTGATAAATGTAAGCCTTAACCGGCCAACTTTATACTGCAGTACCAAAGTTTTGTGGGTACCATCCCCACCCCAGTTTTACTTTCTATTTGGAAGGTTTCTGGGTTACCAAATCTGTGTGTTTATGTGTTGAATAATTATATTTTCATGCTTGTAGTAGATTAGATGAATGAATGGTCAAAGTATATACATGTGCAGAAATGTTTAAAGTTTTAAGAGTTACTGATTCACCCCTCCCCTCTCAGTAACTTGGTTATTCTTGATTATTTCCAACAATTTGGTAGGAGAAAATATAACTGCTTATGTACCTAATGCTACTGTGAAGGACATTCTAGTTCAGCAGGAAGTCTCAGGAAGGTGTAGATCGATAAAAAAAATCCAAGAGTTTAATATTGACATTCAGATCACAAAATTGGTCAAAGGTATAGGAATTGAAAAATTAATGGGTCAGAGCAATTTAGATGCAAATCAGGTAAATATGTTAGAAGAAGAGCAGAGGCCTTATATTTTTGATATGGGTTTATGTGAATGGTATTTGGACATCATTGGATATTTACAAAAAAAGATACTACATCCTAAAATGGATGAAAATAGAAAGAGAACAGTTAAGTTGCATGCCATTAAGTATGCAATAATACAAGGCCAGTTATAGTGGAGGAGTAATGGAGGAGTATTGCTCAAATGTGTGGACTATGACAAATCCAAGAACTTGTTGGATCAAATGCATAATGGTGCATGTGGGGGCCATTACATGGCTAAGACTACTACACATAAAATTATGAGGTATGGTTTTTGGTGGCCTACTATCTTCAAGGATGCCCACAGTTATGTCAAGAAATGTGATGTCTGCCAAAGATTTGCAGGTAAGTTTAAGTTTAGTGGGAACTTACCTTTGAGGCCTGTCATAGTTAAAGCACCTTTTCACAAATGGGGAATGGATTTCATTGGAGATATTCCTAAAATTTCTATTGGAGGTCATTCATGGATCTTGGTAGAAACTGATTACTTTACTAAGTGGGTTGAAGCAATTCCCTCCAAATGAGCCACTAGTAAAGTTGTAACTAATTTTATGCTACAAAATATCCTCACCAGGTTTGGTTGTCCAGAAACTATGGTGGTAGATAATGCAATGTGTTTCACATCTGAAGAGTTTAGTGATTTCTACCAGTAGTATGGAATCCAAATTTCTTATTCTTCCCCATATCACCCATAGGGGAATGGGCAAGCTGAGTCCAGTAATAAGAGCATGATAAAGATTTTTAAAAGAGTGTTAGATAAGAACAAAAGGGCCTGAGATTCAAAGTTGCAACAAGCATTGTGGGCTAACAAAGTAACTGTGAAGAAAGCCATTGGTTGTGCACCCTTTGATTTAGTTTATGTCATACATGCTAGGTTGCAACAAAATAATTTATTGCAAATATAAAAATTTATCTAGAAATATGATAAATAACTATATGATGAGATGAAGATCAGAATGGATGATTTGATATAGTTGGATGAATCAAGAAGGGAAGAATATGATAGGAGTGTTAGGTTGCAGCTTCAATGTAAAGATTTGTATGACAGAAGGACCATTGCAACAATTTTTGAAGTTAATGATTTGGTCTTGATGTGCAATGCCCGATTGGAGGATAAAGGAAAGCATGGCAAATATGATCCTATTTAGTTAGGATCATATATCATTGACAAAAAATGGGGTACTAATTCTTATATTTTAAATAATTTAACTGGAAACATTCTAGAATTGCATGTTCATGGACAGTTTCTAAAGTTCTATTTCTCTTGATGTTCTCTGAATCCATGAACAGTCGGATGTAAATAAGTTTTGTGTACATTTTCCTTGTTTTTTGTCTGTTGTAGGTTAGTTTATTTTCTTGTAGGTGGTCTACTCAACTCAGAGTCCTGGAATATTTCTATGCCTGCAAGAGGCATACATCCCCTGTTAGAACCACTATTAGCACTATTAAATGTTTTCATGGTTCTAGGTTTTTCCAAGTTTTTTGTGTCCTGGTTTATAAACCCTTGAGTTCTATGTGTTTAAACCCTTAATCATTTTCATGAAAAACCCTAAATCCCTAAAACCTCAATGGCCTATTATATTTCATTGTTACCTTTCATGTCACTTAAAACACTTAATTCATGTATTTTAAGTCATCATCAGTGGGGCCACTTTCCTTCCTAAGTCCTAAGCGAGATTCCCTTTTAATTTTTCCTAAGTTCTTAAGTCCCCAAAAACTTTATGTTTTGTATCCTCCAAGCATGTCTTTTCTTAATCCTACGGTAGGCGTTATGCCTTGATCATGAAGATGATCTCCTTTTATTCATCAAGGCATCACACCATGATGCCATCTGTCTAGGTTGAATCTCGTGATGTCAGCATTTTTCAAAAGGTAGCGGCAACTTTGTGAACCGTCAGATCTTTTTTATCGTGCGACAATCGTTATGCCTTAAAGCAGAAGCTGCAGACCTTTTAATCTTCAAGGCTTCACAACTGAGCACCATGTGTAAAGTGGTCAGGCTACATGAAGGTTAATGTTTGACAGATCCACTTTAAATCTACGGTGGGTGCTATCCCTTCATCATGAAGATGATGTTCTTTAACCTTTGAGGCTTTACGACAGGATGCCACGTAGTAGTTGGCAGGACCAGGTATTAATTATGGTTACATTAATCAGTGGTATGATTCAAAGGATCTAACAATTGGTGTTATAGCTCAAGCCAGAGATGCAGTTACTTTAACCTTCAAGGCAAAGCACATGTTCACCACATGTCTTGTCAAGAGGGAATATGTTAGTTCTTTTCTGAGATTATGTCATGATCATAGATTGAGATCTTATCATGTGGTGTGTACTAAATCTCCAAGTGAACTCAAGGGTTAAGACATGTGATTGATGACTTGGCAATTCATTTTATCTCCAAATCTCATAATGGAACCTGAGTTTAGCCAAGTTAAGTGAAATTATATTTGATGATTCGGAGATAGCTTGGTCTCTGAGTCTCATAACATATCAAAATTAAGTTAAGAAATCATGAGATTAAGTCTCAGTCATTGATGAAAAGTTGATATTGTGGCTATCTCATGATCTCATCATGTAATAAAGGTTAATTCAAGTGTTCAGAGACTCAACAATTGCTTTGGTCGCTGAATCTATAGATTAGATTATGGTCAAGATGAGTTAATTTAATTCACTGATTCAATGATGCTTGTTTGTCATTGGAACTCCAGACTTGACCTGTGTTAAGTGAAACTTGAAGAGATCGTGAGATGTGCTTAGTCACTGGATCTCCAGATTGATCTTAGTTAAAGTTAAGGTTTTCTGAGATCAAATCTAGACCGTTGATGTTCATCTAATTGAAGGGATAGTGCTAGATCTCATAATGAAATCAGAGTTAAGACAAGTGTTTAGCGACATGGCGATGTTCTTTATCTCCCAATCCCAGAATGGAACCTGAGTCAGGCCAAGTAAAGTTGATTTTTATTTGGTGATTTAGAGATAGATTTATCTTTGAATCTTAGAACATAAATTCAATTAGGGTCAAGTCTTAGGAGATTAAATATTGACCGTTGATTTAGATCAAGATCGACAGTTGTCTCTAAATCTCCAAATAAAACCATAGTTAAGACAAGTCCTTCGATATTTAGAGATACGAAGGATTGAAGTGCTCAGGTTAAAGACAAGCTAACAAGTGAAGTAAAATAAAGAAAAGTAAAGATCAGAAAAGTTAAAGTTGATTGGACTAACGGCACTATGCCTTAACCAAAAGATGATCAAAAGATAGTGTTAAAGGCATCACACCGGTGTGCCACTTGTCCAGATCAAATTCTTGATACCTGGGTAACTTAAGGAAGATCTACGGCTATGATTTAAAGACATATTAAAATTCAAATCTTGACCATTGATGTTGAATTTCACCCTAGGTGTAGCCATTTTATTAGATTTTCAAATTTTCAAATCTATTTATTAGGGTTTTCAGGCAGTGAACTATGTCGTCTTGTTCTTGAGCCTTTAATTGATGAATTTGATCTTCTGGGCCATGTTTATATAGTTGTTGGATGATGTATGAAGGAGAATCTAGTGATTATAAATGTTTTTATGCAGGGATTATCTCTTTAGGATTTCTGATTGACTTGTTACTCAAGTAAAACCTTTGTTTTATCCTTTTTGTCTTTGCCATCAATGAAGTGTCTTTTCCAGAATTGTATAGGTGAAGATCATATATGTTCTTGAGTATCCTAAGCATATTGAGAGAGGATTGTTGGCTTTTTGCAGTGTTAGAGTAATCATTAGTTTTCTTATTAATTAAATCATGTTGATTTAATTAGTGAAGTTATTACTCTATGCTTAAGTTTCACTTAGGCAGCTTTATATTTCTTTAGGGTTTCACCTTTAGGGTTTCGGTATCCTTTATAAGGAATCACCGCTTTGTATTTCATTAAGGAGATTGGAATCTAATTCTATTTTTGATAATATAGAAGCTTTTTCTGTCAACATGGTTTTCAAGTCTCTGGCCTTGTGGCCGCCATAGCTATTCTTCTGTCTCTGTCTTGCTTCTATTTTGTGACAGGTTTGCATGCAGGTGATCTTGGGAGGATTTGCATTTATCAAATCTAACATGGTATCAGAGCTCGCTTGCTGCTCACTGTTCGGTCTTTGTTGAAGCAAAGAGGGTTTCAGAAGTTTTTCTGGAATCTTTCAGTGATTCTGGGGGGTCTTTGTTTTTTGGAGCACTTTGGACCAAAACCGACCTCACGGTTGCGTCCAGAAGGCCCAAAAACCCCAGAATCTATATAAGACTCATCCATTTTAGACACCGGGGCCTCTGGGAGAATTTTTTGGCCTCCTAAGGGCCGTACGGACACGGTTTATGAGAAAAATCATTAAAAAATCATGTTTTTATGCATTTTTTCAACGCGTGCAGTGTAATTTTACGGGTGCCACCGGTCGGTGTGTGGCCCACCCCACCCTGTACCTCCCGCCCCCCCGGCCACTCCACCGCTCTGCGGCCACCAGCAACCCCGCGGCCCCCGCCGCCCCCAGCGCCCTCCGCTCCCCGCGCTGCACTACGCTGCCCGCTCCGCCCGGGTTTGCGCCGCTCGGCCAGCGGCGGCCCTGTTCTCAGCCCCCGCGGGCACTTTTTGCTAGCACCCGGTCATATGTGGGACCAAGGGCTGTCGCCAAGCCCCCGTCGTGTGCCATGTGCCCGAGGGCCCATTTTTTTTAGCCCCTGGGGCTTAAAACCTGGCCTTTAGGGCTTTTTTGAGCCATTTTCACCTTTTTCGCTCTTTCTGGAGCATACGGAGGCCTTTTTTGGACTTCATTATATCGTCAGAAAGCTCTTTCTAAGCTCTTTTCGATTATGGTGATTTGGTTTTTTAGGTCTACTATTTTAATAGTGTTTTTTGCTGTTGAAGTCCAATGTCTATTTTTGCCTTCCGGGAGTCATATCTGGCTCATCCAGACTCTATTTTTGGCAAACGAGATATCGTCGAAAAGCTGGTTCAGTGCACTATGCAGTTGCAGGGGTCTTTTTTCCAAATTCTACTCTAAGTTTTCTCTCCTTTGATTTTGGCAGTTTATGCACTCTGATGGACTGCTTGGGTTTAAAGGTCTTGGGATCTCTTCTACTGTACTTCTGGTTCACTCGTCTTTCTGTCTTCTGAGCTTGTATACTTCTTCTGATGCATTCTTTATTCTGTAAATGCACTGAGATAAAGTGCCTACTTCTGTATATCTGGGATTTTGAGCACCTTGTATGGTTTTAGTACTCGCACTCTGTTATAAAGTGCCATGGGGGGTTATGATGCTTTTGCCATTTTAGGCGTATCCACCTTTGTCAAGTGAGCGTACCTTCCACGACATTAGCCCATGCTGTGTGTCGATGACACCGCCCTTTATTCGCAGTTCTAAAAAGGCTGATTATTCTTGGATAATTAATGCATACCAGACATTCCATTTTTTATTCTTTTGCAAAGTTTTATTCTGCAGTTTCCTAGGTGGATGGCGGCTAGATAAAATTTTTCAACAAACTAGATCAAAAGGAATGTTTCAAATTGATAATGATAGAGATACTTAGTTTTTGAGATGAATTAATTATTTATGTCATGTAATATGTTATATGGTTGAGCCCTAACCCTAAATGATCTAAAGCTTGTTACAGTCATTGGCCTATAAAAGGACTTCCAAGATCATTTAGTAAGGTAGGGGCTGGGGGAAACATGGGCATGTAACATAAGGCATAGAACTATTTACTATTTTCTAGTGAGTATAGCAGATGTATATCTAGAGAGTATCATTATATAATAGAAAGTTGCAAATCTTTTTTATTTATTGAAGTGGTATGTGTTTTGAAGCATTTTGGAATTGAAGTTGGATTCTTTGTACTTAATATAATATTTCATAGTTAAGTATCTCCTTGGTCCTTACTTGTTGAATTGTGAATCTTCTGATTCATTTTATTGAATTTATCTATGTACATGTCATTAGTCCTTAGTTTTGATATAGGATTGTATGTGTTAATTTTGACCTTGTTAATCAAACACACACTTCAACATAGTCCTTCTTCACCAGGTACACACAAGATTGAATATGATATTATTCATCTTATCTGCCTGCATGATTCAACCTGTTGCCTTCTATCTAGATGGGGTTTTTGAAATTTCTCTCAGGACGAGAGTCTCACAACCATGGACCAATCTAAGAACGAAAGATTTATCATGATAAATGCAATGCAATGCAAGAATATGCTAAGAAATGAAATATGAGAGATTAAGCTAAGACATGATTTCAATGCAATTTAGTCTAGAAATTGAAACTATCTTATTGCAATATGAAACTATTCTATATGATATTAGCAAGAAAATGAGACAACAATTCATTATTCTAACAATCCATATTTTCTCTAACAATTGGGATAATCAGGGGTTTTGAATGAAGAATGAGAGTTCTTTTATAGACTCTAAGAGGATCAGAATAGAAACTTTCCTTTTTGAAATAAAATAAAATAGAAAAGCCAGTTAAAAACAGAAAGCTTTATTAAAAAGAATTCAATAAATTGTTTTCTTCCTGCTTTAACTATTTTCTTTCTTTGATTTAATATTGTTTTATTTGAATTTAATTGTTTTATTTCTCTTTAAAGCACAATTAATTCAAAGTTTCCATTTCTGAATAGAAATAAGATTTTTGATAGAATATCTAATTAATTAAATAAATATGACCTCATAATTGCTTTTTCTCAATTATCTGAATAATTAAATTCAATTATTGAAATGAGGATATTTATTTAATAATTAAATATTATTTAATTCCTTTTCATGTTTTTCAGCTAAAGAGGGTGAATTTAATTTAATTAAAGTGCTAGGACTTTAGTAATTAAATTAATTCAATCATAAGGTTTGTTTAGCCAAATAAATATTTAAGAATTAAATATGATGTATGATTAATGTAGATTTAGGATTTTCTACATTTGACACTAAGGTCGAGTAGAGTCAGTCAAAAACTCAGAATTGCCTAGTACAATAGGATTTTGATGATTTAGAAGAGCGACAAATGCAACAAAATTGGTTAGAGTTGCACGATGCCAATTTTGGGGTGTTACATTTTGCCCCTCTTTGAATTGATGTGCGAGCAGCGCATTGATTCAAAGAATAGTCTAATGCCTGAAGCACAAAAGAAAGGATTTTGAACACCCAATTTTTGACTGAGGTACAAAAAACTAAACATGGTGTCAAGTGATTTAAAAGCATGGAACGCCCAGTTTTGACCATGAGGTACAAAAAACTAAACATGGCATCAAGTAATTGGAAAGCATGGAACACCCAGTTTTGATCGTGAGGTATGAAAAATTAAACATGGCACCAAGTGATTTGAAAAGCATGGAACACCCAGTTTTGACCATGAGGTACGAAAAATTGAACATGCCCCAAGTAGTTGGAAAAGCATGGAACACCTAGTTTTGACTGTGAGGTACAAAAAACTGAATATACCCCAAGTGATTGAAAAGCATAGAACGCCCAGTTTTGACCGCGAGGTACGAAAAACTAAACATACCCCAAGTGATGAGGATTTTTGAAAATCAGATCAGATTGATTGGAAAAAAGATTCAATGATGTAATCATCCTACCCCCTCGGGAGTGAAATTGAAAGATGACACGTCATAATGATGATGGAAAGTGAAAAATCACAGATAGATGTGGAGTCAGAGATCAAGAAGAACTCAAAATAGATTATGGAAGAATTCAGAAGATTCAGAATCAATTTTGAGTGATTTTAAGGTTAGGTTGACCAAGTTTGACAGGGGTTGACCAGAGTTGACTAGAGTTGACTTTTGAAGAAAAAAGTCAAAGATTTCAGAAAATGATGATATGATAAGATTCCAATGAGAAAGCGAGGTCAGAAGAGTGACTGCACAAGCGTTCGATCGCGTCGGTCCCAAAAATTTTAAAATGCGATTTTGAGCTATATAGAAGTGTCAGATTTTGATTTTGATCCCGAAAATGAGTTGAACATATAGTTGAAGATAGAGGGCGAGGATCAAACACTTGCTCAATCATGATGAAATGCAAACGGTGAAGAAGAACTCTCCAAAGTATGAACCCAGAAGAATGCAATGAAGAGAACACTAAATCATTGTCACAATGCAAGTCTAGAATGAAAATGCAATCCTATGCTAGATGCAATATGAAGGCGCAATCCTAGGACATGGTTGTGAGACCCATTGTATATTTATCATCATTGAGGATTTTTTGGAACATGAAAGTTGATACAACCCTTACTGGCGCCACAATGCAACCATAAGGATATGAATATGACTCTTCATCGGATGAAATGAGGAAACAAACGTAAGCACCAAGGCATAAAAGTGAAGATGACCTGAACATTGTTTCCATTTAATGTTGCAAGAGTACATTAGTATCGAGGCATTCAAAGCCAATATAACCATGAGTGTGATCATGCGTAAACAAATAGATCAATAATAAGTAAAACAATAACAAACAGAGCAATAACAAGCATGAAGATAGTACCGACCTCACCATGGAGTACAAATAAACAAGATCAAGAGATGTGAGGCTATTCCACCTTATTGCACGAGCTCTTATCACATACACCCTGTTTATTTTACGCTGCCGGATCATTGGGACTATGCCAACAAACAGTAGACAAAGAAAATATCAATGAAATTCATAAGAATAGACAGCATACAAAGAAATATTCAAGCATAGCTCAGCCTATTTTAAAGTTTGCGAATGTAGATGTGTATGAGGTGTTGAAAAACACTGTTGTGCTTATGAGTGCATTGTGTTTGAATGTTATCAATAGGTGTTTACGTTTGAGATATCCGATATGTGTTAAAAACACAGATGTGTCGAAAGATAGTGTTAAAAAACACTGTTAATGGTGGTGTTGAAAAACACCAGTTTGTGTCAGTAGCGAGTTGTCCTTGAGAAGTGACAAGATTACTGACTCAAGTGCAAACCAGAGATATGATGAAATGGGGGGGCCATGCCCCCAAGTAATGATGACCAACTTGGCATATGTTGTGAGGAAAAACGAGATGTGATTTCCCCCAAGCGTATGGTGCTGAAGCAATGACAAGTCAGGAGGGTTCACAAAGGAACCAGAGTGTCACAAAAGTGACCAAAATATATGTACAGACTAAAGCATAGAATCATCAAGACTGAGTATTGATAGATAAAGCATGTGAGTATAACTCCAACTGGAATGGATTTGAGAAATCTTGATAGAATAGTGACAGTAGGCAGACGCAGTGAGAACCACTGGTGACTGACGTGAGAGAGATTCTCAAATGAAGAGAGAGCTTTATGTAAGTTAAGTGACAGTAGGCAGATGCAGTGAGAACCACTGATGACTGATGTGAGAGAGATTCTCAAGAAGAGAGAGCTCTGTATAAGCTAAGTGACAATAGGCAGATGTAGTGAGAATCACTGGTGACTGTCACATAGTAGATCCAAAAGATAATAAGACAATGCCCCCAAGACTAGGAGGGTTGCCCCGAGAGTATAACCAGTTTCAATCCATGTGAGTTGGTGTCTTGATAGAAACTTGAAAGCAAATGAAAGCAGGAATGTGGGAAAGCAAATGCGTAAAGCCAAGGGGGGCTACAATAGGTATAGCATTGCGGAATAAGAGGCGCTTGTTTACCAGGTTTTCACCTTCTTGGCAGAAATTATTTTTTTGCTACCATGACGCCTGTTTGCCAGGTTTTCATCAATGGCACCTTTTTTTCTTTTTCTCCTTTTTTTTTGTATTTTTCAATTTTTTTAAATTTTTTATATTTTTGGAATATATGATTTTTTTGGAGATACATCAAAGTGCCTATCGCTAGGTTTTCACTAAGATGATCATTTTTTTTAGGACTTTTTCAAATTTTTAGAATTTTTTCAGAACTTTAGTATATACATGAGCATACTGAAGATGTTTCAGCTATAGAACCGCTTCAAATGAAGAGCGTTGATGGGCTCTTTGAGTTGTTCTCCTTCAGTAGTAGAGAGTTGATAGGTACCAGACCCAAACACTATAGTAACAATATATGGACTGAGCCAATTAGGCTCAAACTTGCCTTTCTAGACCCGATGTTGCTGATTTTTAGGGTTCTCTCTCAGAATGAGATCACCCACTTGGAAGTCTCTTGGGTGAACCTTCTTGTTATAAATTTTAGACATCCTCTTTTGGTATTCTCTCAGGTGATCGAATGCCACTTGGCAACATTCATCAAGTAATTCCAGCTCTTGTAGTTGATATATTCTAGTATCTTCATTGGTGATGAGGCCTTTCAGAGAGACTCGCAAAGAAGGAATCTCGACCTTAATAGGTAGCACCACATTTGCCCCATAAACCAATGCATAGGGTGTAGCCCCTGTTGGTGTTCTTATACTTGTCTTGTATGCCCAAAGAGCTGGATTGATCCAAAGATTCCATTCTCATCCAGATTTATGTACTGTGCGATGCAGGATTTTAAGGATTGTTTTGTTGGAAGCTTCTGCTTGTCCATTACCCTGAGGATAATAGATGGAAGATCAGTGTTGAGTAATTTTGAACTTAGAGCAAAGCTCTGTCAAATCCTTATTTTTAAATTGTCCCCCATTATCTATGATAATCGCTGAGGGTACACCATGCCTGCAGATGACGTAATTAAGAATAAACATTGCTACTATTTTTCCACTGGCAATGGTGAGAGGGACTGCCTCCACCCACTTAGTAAAATAATCCATAGTTGTAATGATAAACTTATGTCTGTTGGAGGACGAGGGGTAGATCTGACCCACCAAATCAAAGGCCCATTGCTGAAATGGCCAAAAATTAATAAATGGAATCAGCTCCTTGGCTGGAGCGTGAATCAAGTTTCCATGTAATTAACATTGTTTGCAGGACTTGGAAAACTGCGTTGCTTCTTTTTCCATGTCTGGCCAGTAGTAACCAGCTCTAATAAGTTTGTGGGCCAATGTCAAGCCATTAGAATGTGACCCACAGATGCCTTCATGCACCTCTACTAATGCTTGTTTGGACTCATTGGGTTCTAAACACCTAAGGAGGGTACCATCTAGACCACGCCTATACAAGTCATTAGCAATGATAAAAAACCATGAAGCACTACAGATTAGGTGACATTTCTCATTCTAGGAGTAAGTGTCCAGAATGATCTGGACATGTAGGTAGGAGAATATGTGGTGGTAGTAGGATGAGTCATGTCCTATGATAGAACAGGTCATCCGTGAGTCAAGGGAGTCATAGGCTGGGTACCATAATGTCTCCACTAGGAATTCATGTCAAAAATTATTTTCAGGCATTTGCAGCATAGAGGCAAGAGTAGCCATGGCGTCTGCTACTTTATTATCTACCCTCAGAACCTGTTGAAATGTGATGTGAGTAAAATACTATTTAAGATCATCAACCAACCATTTTTAGGGTATCAACTTATCATCTCTTATCTGATAGATATCATTAACCTGATTGATGACCAATTGGGAATCTCCAAGAACATTCAGTTCATCCACGCGCCACTCAAGGGTGGTCTTCATACCGTTGATGAGAGCTTCATACTCAGCAATGTTGTTTGTACAAGGAAACATCATTTTGTATGCTTTTTGTAATGAGTATCTTTGAGGTGTAATGAATAGGAACCTGGCACCTAACCCCTGTTGGGTAAATGAACCATCAAAAAACATAGTCCACGAGCGATGTGTAAGAAGGAATATGGACTCATCTAGAAATTCAATGTGCAATGGTTGATGATCAACTAGAGGTGCCTCTTCCAATTGATCTTCTATTGCTTGGCCCTTAATGGCTTTCCTTTCAACATATTCAATATTGAACTCACTGAGAAGCATGACCCATTTAGCCAGTCTACCTGTGAGGGTAGCTTTACTGAGCAAGTATTTCAGAGGGTCAATTTTAGCAATCAAACTTTTAGTATGAGCCAACATATAGTGTCACAATTTTTGTGAAGAAAACACTACTGCAAGGCAAGCCTTCTCTATAGTAGAGTATTGTGTTTCATAGGAGACCAGAGTCTGACTAATGTAGTAGATAGCCCTTTCTTTCTTGTGCTGATCTTCCTGAGCCAACAAGATACCCAATGATGTGTCTGTAGCAGATATGTAAAGTATAAGTGGCTTCCCATGAATGGGAGGCATCAAGATAGGTGCGTTAGCAAGATATTGCTTGATTTGTGTGAACCCTTCATCACATTCTTTATTCCATTGGTAAGTCACACCTTTGTGTAGAGTCTTGGTAAATGGTTGTGACTTATCTACCAGTTGAGAGATAAAACACCGGATAGACTGCAGTCGGCCTTGAAGTCCTCTCATTTGTCTGATATTCTTAGGTGGCGGCATTTCCAGAGTAGCTTGTACTTTTGTAGGATCTACTTCAATGCCTTTGGTATATATGATATATCCAATTAGCTTACTAGATGTTACGCCAAAGGCGCGTTTCTTAGGATTAATTCTGAGACTGAATTGTTCCATACGATCTAGGATAGGTCCTAGATCAGCAAGATGTTTATTTTGGTGCATACTCTTAGCCAAAGTATCATCCACATAATCTTCCATATTTTTATGCATCATATCATGAAATATAGTGGTAACTGCTCTCTAATATGTAGCTTCGGCATTTTTGAGTCCGAAGGGCATGACATTCCAACAAAAGGTGCCCCAAGCACATGTGAAAGGTGTTTTCTCTTGGTCCTCTGGTGTAATCTTTATCTAGTTATAACCAGAGAAACCATCCATTAATGAGTACATTAAATATTTAGCTATCATATCTATGATCATATCAAAGTTAGGCAATGGAAAATCATCCTTTAGACATGCCAAATTTAGGTCTCTGAAGTCTGTGCAGACTCTGATAGATTTGTCATGTTTGGACACTGGAACAATATTAGAGATCCATTCTGCATAGTCAATGACTCTGATAAACATTGCTTTGAGCAATTTCTCTAACTCAACTTTGACAAGTAGAGCTACGTGTGGATGCATCTTGCAAATCTTCTGCTTGACAGGCTTAACACCTGGGGCGATGGATAGATGATGCATGATTAGATTGGGGTCTAATCCAGGCATATCTGAATATTTCCATGCAAAGTTAATCTTTTTATTTCTAAAGAATGTGATGAATTCCTCTCTTTCGGCCTCTGATAGGGATTGTTCCAAGTGAATGATCTGTGATTCTACCTCTGTACCCAAGTTGATAGGTTGAGCTGGTTCAATAAGGAGAGATGATTTTTCTTGAAAATGACTAGGAAGCGCATCAAGTATCTCATCCTTGGGTGCCTCGGAGAGGTTTTCACCCTTGGATATGTCATTTATTTTGACTATTTTTGGCTCTGATACTGCGACTAGGTGGTTTTCACCATCAGAGTGCCTATTTTTTCTTCTTTTTATTTTGTGACTAAGATACTTGATGTCTGCCTCAGTCATGTTGACACTTGCTTTGCTAGTAGGAGACGTTACAAGTTTGACGATGTGTAGGTAACAAGCAAGAGCATAATCATTCTAGAACATAAGGACTTCATTGGATGGGGAAGTGGAGTTCCAGTCTATAAGCTTAGGATGGAAGAGTGAAAGAGGAGCGACAGGTTCAAGTGCATTCATGGTGTGATCATCAAAGGCAAGAACAAGTAAGTCGAGACCCAAAGTGATAGCTTCCAAAGGTATAGTCAAATCCCTTTGATTCCTAATGACCGTAGTAGACAACATGTCAACACCTAGGGAGTCAGAATCATGTGGCCCTACACTAGACCGTTCACCTACTTCAAGAAGGTTTTCATATGCATTTGTTGTATCTATATCTCTATCAAAAGTGGGATAGGATAAGCTGTCGAACTCATATTCATGGGAGACTATTTCATCATTAGGTCTCATGTCCAGGACATGAGTAAAATCAAATCTTTGTCCCCAATTGGGATGAGATCTACCTAGAACTTCTGCTATGGTCAAATGAGTACTTGTTGACCCAGATATCTCAGTAGTGTTGGCATCATCACTTGCCTCTTGTGTGAGGAGAAGTGACTGGAATTATTGATCAAACCGCTCTTGAAAGTGCAGTGGTATGAATAAATCACTCTGATGACTAGGGTTCAGAGTATATATATCTTTCCACTCTTCATAAGTTAATGGAGTAATTGAAGTAGTAGTGTCAGAGTCACTGTCAGTGTCTACAGTACTGACACATGGCACAAAGTTGTCTAGTTTAGCAAAGAATGCTACCAGGTCTGGTGGAATAGGATAAGGAAACGTATCCTCATCGGAGTTGTCTTCAGGTTCTACAATTTGAGGTGGTTCCTCAGAGATTGGTTTATTATCTTCTCGAGGTACAAACTTATTTATTCCCAATTGGAATGTGAGTTTTTGGAAGCCTATACCTGTAGAGTCAAGTGTTCTACGACCAATAGCTTCAAGTGGTGCAATCAAACCCTTATGATTTGCACCTATGGGGCCATCTCCTTTATAGCCGAAGCGTTGCATAATAGATAATCTCTTGCCATAATTCTCAGTTTTCATGTCATAAGGAGGAATTCTTTCAGAGTTGTCTTCTCCTTTGTAAATCCAAGCCTTGGTGGCTCTATTTTTAGCTTCTTCTTCTAATGGTACAGTGGCTTGTACAAAGGTACCACCATACTTTGTTGGAGGGGAAGCCATAGAAGGTTTAGTTTTCTCAGAAGGTCTCCCAAAATAATGAAGAGACAAAGGCAAAGATGTGATGGATAATACAAGTCCAATTGATATCCTCCCATATCAGTTTCTTTGAGAGTTAAGTTCTTTTCCATTTCTTTTAATTTATCTTCAAGGATTTCAACAGATTCCCTGTTGGTAGGCACAAGGATGCAAGCAGATTTAGTGAGGGCGTTCCAATCATAGCGTGTGTTCACAGGTATAGTCACCTCAGAGCCTTGGAATGGGAACTTGATGCACTGATGATATGTAGAAGGGACAGCTTGCATTTCATGAATCCATGGCCTTCCTAGTAGGATGTTGTATGCCAAACGGATGTCAAACACTTGACAGATAACATCACATTCAACAGGACCAACTCTAATTGGCAAAACAAATAAACCCTTGGATTTACATTCTTCCTCATCATAAGCTTTAATGGTTATCTTTTTGTGAGCATTAATGCATTCTTTGCCATAGCCTAACTCAATAAGGAAACTAGCAGAGCAAATATTTAGGCCAGCACCGTTATCTATGAGAACACGGCAAACACGCTTGGGACCAATCATGACTTCAATGTGCAGGGGATTATTATGCGGGTGACTCAAAGAATGGTCATCTTCCTCAGAGAAAGACAAGTAATGTGGGGAGGTCAAGTGACCTACCATAGATTGAAACCATTCGAGATCAAGATCTTTTGGGACATTTGCCTCATTGAGGGCTTTGTCCAGAATTTCCCTATGAGCAGGGGAGATTTTTAGGAGCTCAAAAATAGTTATCTAATCATTAGTATGTTGCAATTGATCAAGAATGCTGTAATTGGCAGCATTAGATGAGGAACCCACTTTGGGATTCTTAGTAACAGAGTCAACCTTAGCTTTATCTGAAGGTTGGATTGATGTAGATATAGAAGGCTTAGGGCCTTTGAGAATGATTTTAGCGTGAGATCAAGTAACAACATTAGCACTCACTTGAGACCGTCCTTGTTCAAAAGATTGAGGTGCAGGCCCTCATAAAATGAAAGGTGTTTTGGACTTAGATGTATCTTCCTTTCCCTTAAGAATGAGGACATTATAGTATTCAGTGTCAACAGGTTCAACCATATTAATGACATTGTCATTATTGGTGTAAGTATAGTTGACCTTAGCATCAGT
>MU226852.1:4376996-4387175 GCA_018584345.1 Thuja plicata | reverse complement strand
CACAAGGAACAGGACATATGAAGAATATTTGGTCAAGTGGAAAGGATGACCTGTTGAAGATTCATCATGGCTGACAAGGGAGGAGGTTAACCGTCTTGGTTTTCCTCTACACACCTGAGTCGTGACAAGGTCACTTTTCAAATTACCCTGGGTGTCTGATGCAGGAGCATCCTGGGTGTAAGGGAAATCTTGCATCACCCAAAAATATTTTTGTTTTCTTTTCAATAAGGGCTACCTTGTGTAGAGCTGTTATTTTTGGAAACTTGCTATTTTTAGTAAGTTGGTCATACGATCTCAGAATGTTCTGATTTTGCATGTGGAGGTTCATCTCAGTCATATCAGCCTGCCAGTAAGGTTTCATGGCTAGATCGAGTCTGGTTTTAAAGATATTAAAAATTTTCGGTATTGAAAACAGGGTACAGAAACTTCGAGCTCAGTTTTGAAGGCTTTAGAGGCCCCGGATGAGGTCAAAACTTGGGCTGAATGATGCTTGCATGATTCAGGCATTGTAGAGTGCTTTGTGGCATTTCCAAAATGGGGTTATAATAGTCAATCAGGTCAACTGGTGATGACTTATGGTCTCCGGAAGTTGGGCCACCTGAAATAGCAGAAAATAATCTTCCCTCAAAATTTTCGGGTTTCAAAAGTTATTTTGAGCCGACTTTGATGTACTAAATTGGAAAATAAAATAATTCTAAGTTTGGTCGGCCCTAAGGGCTAAATTTCTGGAACCTTCTCGGGCGGTGAAAATTGCCTATATAAAGAAGGCCCGTAGTGTTGTTTTAGGCAGTTCAGGACAGTTCTGGGTAGATCTGGGTAATAATTCGAGGCTTTGTCCTACAGAATATTGTAAGGGGAATGCCCATGTGGCTTTGCATATTGTAATTCTGAAAGTTTGTAATTTCGCATTTGTGGAGATAATAAGAAGTCCATTTTCTGTTCTTGCAAATTGTTGTTGCTTCTCTGTTTTTGTTATGTGTTTGTGGTATTAAGGGGAGCACCCTTCATCAAATACTTATCTAGAAAACCATTTGTACTACCACAAGTCTTATATTCATCACCATGAGACATAAATAGTACCAGGGTTTAGGAAGTTGTTCTCTTTCATAGCCTCTATGAGGCTTAACGGGGCTTCCATCTCCTCTAAAAAATTGGTTGAGGTTGTCGATATCTGACACCCAGCTCATTTTTTGTCCACTTCCTACCTGTAGGAGGGAGGCCTATCACTTTTTCTATCATTTCTTCATTAAATTCAAAATAAATTCCTCCCACTCTTACCCTTTTATTATCCCAAGAGGAAGCAAACTTTATGGATAAGTTCTTATCATATCCATTCAAACTTTCAATAAAATATGCAACCCCTCCCTCGTTGCACATATGCCACACCATAGCATTATTTTTTAATTCATCATGGTTGTTGGGTTCGATCCTCACCTTGTCCCCACCCATGATATCACTCTTGGCAACAATATAATTCTGAGTCACAGAAAATTTGAAATTGCCACTGTTAGAAGAAAGGAAAGTGTTGGTGTTTATAGCTTTGATCAGATAAAATAATAATAATATTATGAAGATATATAACTGGTATATTAATATATATATATGATAATAATGGCCATTACTACTATATATATTAATATACATATTTATTATATTAAATTAAATAAATATCATTGAATTGATAATATTGTTAAAACAATATGAAATAATATTATTCTACATTATATATGCATATTAATATTTATAATAATAATGATATTATTATATATATCAATATACATATAAAATATACAATGTATATTATAGTTGATAATATAAACAATGTTAATCTTATATTACATACCGAATTGATATCAGTTTAATCAAATAAAAGAATCAATTTAATATGCAAATATAATTCATATTGATTTGCTATGTATCGGTTATGACTTGTTATCACATTGATTAGTATCGGTTATGCAAACCAATCATTAGACATGATTAGCATATAATAACATACCGATCGAGCACTTCTACTGCACACTGATTAGTATCCTTGGAATAACACAGATCGGGTATTATGTTATGATCAATCGGGTGCCTTTCACTATGTATTGTTTGAGTTGCTAAATGTCGATCAGTATTATCGGTTAACTAATAGCACATTAGGTTATGAAGAGACATGATAATATAAAGTCATGTCTCCTTAAGGAGACATGCCTCTATACTATCATGTCTCCTAGATTTATATTCAAATGTTGATTGATCAAAGACAAGCATATACAATGAAATGCAAGTCTCATTTATATAACATAAATTGAAAATTAAATATATTTATATATCTATTACTATATCACTAATATATATATATGTTGGATTCATATAAGAAAATTAAAAGCCATACATTTTGATCAAAAATTTAACATGGTATCAGAGCCAGGTTCCTTCGTTAAAGCCTAAACCGCTAGAAGGAAGATCAAGATCAGATTTTTGGAAATTTTGTACCTACAGAATGGAAAATGGAATGAGACTCGAAGACAGACTTGAAGGTGCCTCCAATTTTTTAAATTGTGAAAACTTTGAATGATGTTTGTATTAAGGAAAAATGAGGTAAAGACAATAATGGAAAATTCTCGTAAACCTAATGGAATATGATGAGCAGATTCAATGGGAAAACTTTGGACAAGGAGTAAGTGCTCACGTCAAACTCTCGAATCATGAAATCCAGAAGAGTAGACACTTTATGATTAAGAGGGAGTTCACTGAACACTTCTGAGGTAAATTTGACATGATTATTGATCATTATACTAATGTTATTTATAACTATATGGGCCCTGTGAAAATCATAAGGAAGTGATGAATTCGAAATGATTATCACTTGTGTTCTGTAAAGTTATTGTAAGGTGGCAATCTTACAATAACTTTCTATTGTGGATAGAATCATCGATAGAGGCAATCCACACTGAAGCTCGTGAGTTTGTGGATAGAATCACCGATAGAGTAAATCCACATGAGAGCTTGTGGATAGAATCTCCGATTGAGGCAATCCATACATTGAAGCTCGTGAGTTTGTGGATAGAATCGCCGATAGAGGCAATCCACACGAGAGCTAATGGATAGAATCGCCAATTGAGGCAATCCACATCCTAAAGCTCGTGAGTTTTGGATAGAATCACCGATAGAGGCAATCCATACGAGAGCCTGTGGATCAAATTACCAATAGAGGCAATCCACCTGAGAACTGTGGATAGAATTGTTGATGGAGGCAATCCACTTGGGAACAAACCTTCGCAATTTATGAGCTTATTGTGATGTGCATTTTATCTTCCCTAGCTAAGAGGGAGTGTTGATGTTTATAGCTTCGATCAGATAAAATAATCATAATATTATGAAAATAAATAACTGATATATTAATATATATATATGATAATAATGGTCATTACTACTATATATATTAATATGCATATTTATTATATTGAATTAAATAAACACCATTGAATTGATAATATTGTTAAAACAATATGAGATAATATTATTCTACATTATATATGCATATTCATATTTATAATAATAATGATATTATTATATATATCAATATACATATAAAATGCATAATGTATATTATAGTTGATAATATAAACAATGTTAATTTTATATTACATACCGAATTGATATCGGTTTAATCAAATAAAAGAATCAATTTAATATGCAAATATAATTCATACTGATTTGCTATGTATCAGTTATGACTTGTTATCACATCGATTAGTATCAGTTATGCAAACCAACCATTAGACATGATTATCATATAATAACATACCGATCGGGCACTTCTACTACACATCGATCAGGCTCCTTGCAATAACACAGATCGGGTATTATGTTATGATTGATCGGGTGCCTTTCACTATGTATTGTTTGAGCTGCTAAATGTCGATCAATATTATCAGTTAACTAATAGCACATAAGGTTATGAAGAGATATGATAATATAGAGTCATGTCTCCTTAAGGAGACATGCCTCTATACTATCATGTCTCCTATATTTATATTCAAATGTTGATCGATCAAAGACAAGCATATACAACGAAATGCAAGTCTCATTTATATAACATAATTGAAAATTAAATATATTTATATATCTATTAATATATCATTAATATATATATAGTGTTTAAATATATTATATATATATATTTATATTATATATATATATATTGGATTCATTTAAGAAAATTAAAAGCTATATATTTTTATCAAAAATTTAACAAAAAGAAATCATCATAAATAAGTCAATGAAATTGGCATAATTATTAGTCATTGTGCCCCTAAATACCCCTTTTTATCTCATTAAAACCCACTCATGTAGACAAACCATCCCCATAGGAATCATAAGTGAATTGCAGATTTGTCATCATCTTAAAACTCCCTTTGTAACCCGCAAACATGACGACAAACCTTCATGCAAGTGTACTTTGACTTAATCACATGGCACCAACCAGCCACCATCTACCACATAAATATGTCACTTGGTTGTTCAATTACATAACTATACAACTTGGCATTATGTTTGTGCTTAGTCAAAACATTCAATTTTTTTCCCACCAACTCCAAATCTTGCCCCTTGGTAGACCAAGAGATGTCCAACCTTTCCCCATTAAGTAATAATTTCATACTCAATAGGAAGCTCTAGTGGATAATAATTTTAGTTCCCATGTCCATCTATTTAAAAATTTATCTCCCATTAAGAGATTCCATATTTCTCTAGTTTCTAATGTCTTCCAAAGGCAACCCCACAACTACCATAACATTTGCGACTCTATTTCCTTTCCCAAAGGTGTGGCCAATGAAAAAAAATTATAGGCCAAGAAAAAATTTTTAATATCCTCCATGATACCCTCAATGGAACAATTGGTTTTAACTATCCCTTTAACAACATCAACTATGAGTTTAGAATCCCCTTCTATAATGAGGGTGTAGATACCTATAGAAAGAGAGAGAATATTATTCCCTAATATAGAGCCATGCAATCTACTTGGTTGTTGGTGGATCCCTTGAGGTTACCAATATATATCTAATGACCCCCCCTTCAGTAGCCTTATCTTCCCTAGTAGCTCCATCAAAATTGAGCTTATACTATCCAATATTAGGAGGTTTCAACTTAGTATTCCTTCTTGATATTCTTTTTGAATTATCAAACTAAGCATATAATTTGGTTAAATCCTAATTTTTCATCCTTTTTTCATCAAAGGGGGTATGGGGGTATTTAGGGAATTTGCATGTGGTGACCAAAAAAATCTCTAACAATATTTTAGACAGAATTTTGAAGGCATTCTCCATAGAATTTCCACCCTCCCTAAAGATTTTGTTATTCCTTTCCTTCTATAATCTCTAGAAGATATGGGGGGTATTTGTCTCTATAGGGTTACAAGTAAGTCCTTTCCATTAAAAAAAAAATTGTATACCATTTTTTCTAACCCAAGGGACATCAAGTTTGACCACTACTATATGCCATTTAACTCAGAAAATTGACAATGGAGCATAATGTGAGGAATCCAATCCTTCTCTTGCTTATAAAGAACACACCTATTTGGGAGTTGGAATCCCCTCTTTATAAGGTTGTCTTGCGTTAGGATCAAATTATGCATGGTTTTCCACTACAAAAAAAAAAAAAAATTAGGTATCATATGAGGGTTCCAAATATTTTTCCAACAATCTAGAGAGGTGTCATCCTTTATTGACATATTATATATAGATCTCATAGAAAAATCTCTATTTTGGTCCTTTCACTAGATAAATTCATCCTCCTTTGGGAAAAGGGGAATTCTAACCTTGTTAATTATTCTCTATAGCCCGGTGGATTTTAGAACCATATTAGGCTAGCCTTGGTAGCATTGAGTAATATTTTTACATATCATCAATGGAGATATGTAATCAACCACCTGAGAGCCAAATAATCTTTTAGAAATTTCTATTATACCTCTAAAACTTATATTTTCTTATAGAGTATTATCTCCCACCCAAAAAATATCCCAAAACTAATAATTATTCCATTACCCACCTACCATTTTCACCCAGCTTGTTTAAGATTCCTTCATTTTAGAATGTTATTCCAGATCTTTGAGCCAGTAGGATAACTAGGGGTAGAAAGAGTTTTGTTAAAAAAAATCAATCATAATATACTTAGCCCCCATGAGAATGCACCAGTCAGATCTCTAAAGAGCAAGCTTACATCCTATTTTAGCAATTATGGATTTACTAAGGACAATTATTTTCCTAATACCCAAGCCGCCTTGATGTTTTGGTTTACACACATTGTCCCAATTGACAAGGGGTGATATCTTCTTTTCTTCAACTACCGTCCAAAGAAAAGTCCTCTAGATCCTTCCAAGTTTATCTACCATAATAATAGATATTTTAAATAGGGATGGGAAGTAAAAATTATTACCTTGGAGAGAGTTTGTCAAAAGTTGGGGCTTTCCAGCACTTCTTAGAAGCTTACCTTTCCACCCTGCCAACTTCTTATGCATTCTTTCCAATATTGAATTCCAAAAGGTAGGGGTAACATCCTTGACATTCGGGGGAAGGACAAGGTAGGTACTAGGTAAAATAACACTTTGATAGCCCTAAATATTCTTTATTTTTTTCTATAGGTCCTCTTTCGTGTTAAATAAGCATACACTACTTTTCTCATAATTAATGTGTTGAGATGAATATTTTGCATAATCAGTATGAAAATTCTTCCATTCACTTGCCTCAATCATTGAAGCCTTTCCAAATAGGATAGTGTTATTAAAAAATTTCTATGAGACATTAGGGGGAAGGGTAGAAGATTCTTTAACCCCTTGAATTTTCCTTGAACAAACTAGGATAAGGAAATTTCTAACAAGAACCTTTGTAAGCATAATGAATAAGCATGGAGATAACAAGTCTTCTTGTTTGATACACTTATCTACTCCAAAGAAGCCCCTAGGAACTCCATTGATAATGACTGAGAATCATAATTTCCACACATTCCCTAATCAATTTGATTATTATTTCATTGAAACCCAGTCATGGTAGAACTTTGAATAAGAATTTTCATCTGACCCTATCATATGCTTTTCAAATATCAAGCTTTAGGATCATTCTAGATATGAAACACTTCTCTATAGAGTGTATGATATCATGAGTGGACACAAGTGCATCAAGAATTTGCCTTCCAGAGACAAAACCTTTTTTAATTTTAGTTGATAAACCCATCCAAAAAATGTTTAATCCTATTCTATAAATCTTTAGAGAAAATATTGTATATAGTATTACAAAGAATAATGGGTCTGAAGTCTCCCATTTTTTTGGACTCTTGAATTTTGGGGACTAAATAAATGAAGTGTTGTTAATCTTCTTCAGTATTTTACTTTTCCTAAATAAATATTTATTAGCCATAATGACATCATAACCAACAATATCCAAAAATTCCCATAAAAAAGGGGGGAAGCCATCCATGCCTGGGGGTTTAAAATATCCCTTAGTGAAGACATCAACCTGCACTTCCTCCTTAGTAATCGAAGTGAGAATTTGGTCATTATCCTCAATCTTGATAGCATGAGGGAGGAAAATTAAAACTTTTTCATCTAGGGAACAAGATCTAACTCCAACCTCACCATAAGCCTATTTAAAATAATCCACAATCATTTATTCCAATTGAGAGTCCCTTATGATTTCCTAATTTAAGTCATTTTTCTATCTCTGGATAGTATTTATTTTTCTGTGTCTACTTATTGATCTGAGGAGAAATTAAAGTTCATATCTCCTTCTTTTAGTCATTGCACCCTAGATCTTTTCTTCCATTAAATCTCTTCCCTACCAAAATTATATCTACACTTTTTTTTCCAAGTTTCTTCTTCATAGTGCAGTGATTGAGAGTAGTCTCCCATGGAAATTAAACATTGTATGGATTCAATATTGGAGAATATATATTTTTTATGGTTGAATATTTTCCCAAAATTTGACTTATTCTAACCCTTCACTTTCTTCCTAATTATCTCCAACTTTTACGAGACCTGATACATAGTTGGCCCCTGAATAGGAGTGTTCCACCAATTTTAAACACAAGCTTTTAAGTCTTGGTGGGAAGCTCATCTCATCACAGAATGGAAGAGGTACACTTGGGAGTCTGTCAATCCAATGTAAAGATATTAGGTTATGATTATAAATAGTCCTTGTGAGAGCTTTAAGAGTAGCATTGCAACCAATATCCCATATGGTTGAAATAATAAATTTGCCTAACTTAGTTTGAATAAGGTTACTCCCTTTAACAATTATCACTAATTCCCCTATGGTTGAAATAAGAAATTTTATCTAACTTAACTTGAACAAGGTTATTCCCTTTCCCAATTAAATTTATTTGATCTCCTAATTATCACTAACTCCCCTATAAAATATGGGTTGTTGGAAGGATCTTTGGATAACCCGTTTATTATTATGCCATCTGTTCAAGTGGTTTCACAAATAGAAGACATTGAAAAAGAAGCTAATGTTTTCCTTGATGATCAGATTATAGATTCTATTATTGATTATTTTGACACTTCTTTATCTTGTTTATCATGCAATGGTGAGATCCCCAAAACTATAAACCCTTATGAAATGCTCTCTCCAGGCATGGATTCCTCCTTATTAGAGGTTCTGGTTACCTTTTCCCCTTCTCTTGATGGTGTTATTAGACATAAAAAGAAGGATCATCAAGCTGCTACATGCCCTATCTTTCAATTTCCTTCTTCTAAGTTATCTCCTACTTCTTCTTCCAAACGTAGGGGGAGACCTTCAAAAAATGCTAAACTGAGAGATGACATCAATGCAGGGATTCAAGCAACATTACCCTCTCTCACTATTCCTAAAAAGGTGGGAAGAAAGCTTCACTTACTCCCTTCATTACGAGGGATGCCAAAGCTAAAAGATGCCTCCTGTCTGAGTATTCTGGAGGATTGTCTTCTACAATTTCTCATGAAATTAGGGGAGATAAGTCTTCCCTTCTGGAATCATGAGAATCCTTTGATGGAAGGTTAGGGGCTTAAATGCCTCTAACAAGAAGCGACTCATTAGGAGCCAATTGTATAAATCTAAATTTGATCTTGTTCTTCTTCAAGAAACCAAATTGTTTGTTGATTCTACACCTAAATTGTTTAAATCTTGGAATGTGGGGGATTTCTAGGCTTCCCCTGCTGATGGTGCATCTGGAGGTCTTTTGGTTCTATGGGATCTAATTAAAGTATCTCTTGAACAAATAGTATTTGGGAAATATTGGATGTTTTCATTAGTTAAGAGTTGTTCCATGAAATTGTCCTTTTGGCTATTCAACATTTATGGTCCTTCTTCTACTACAGACAAATGTAAGCTCTGGACCCTCCTCGATGATTTTTTAAAGGCTCTTCAAGGGGAATTGGTCATTCTGGGTGGATATTTTAATGTTGCTTTAAACCATGATGAAAAAAGTGGATAGATTATTCCTTCCCCTAAGGTCATGCTGGAGTTTAATCAATTCATACATGATAATAATTTCTTAGACGTCTATCCTAAGGTGGGTGAATTCACATGAATGAATAGTCATGTTGAATTTTGCAATATTGCAGAATGGTTGGATCACTTTCTCATTTTTGATCTATAGCTTCAAACTAAAATAGGTTATCATTCTCTTATCTTACTATGTCTGAATTTATTACACCTTCATGAGATTGATTTATTTAACTACAATTCTATGGAAAACATAAACAATTTAAACTAAAGAATTGTAATCAAATCACTAAACATCTCATGCTTCTCTAACTAGTATGCTAGTAAAGCTCTCAGCCTTAATCTCTACTAGTGACAATCCTAGAATGAGAAATTGATAAAATTATATGCCTAATCTAGCTCAATTCTCTCTCAAAATTATGATTTATAATCCAAATGCTCTCTATAATGCTCAATTTTCTATGAAACCCTCAAATATGCTCAAGATTGCTATGAAATTGCCTATAGGTTCGATGCCTTGCATTCAGATTTTTTAGGATATATTATGCTTTAAAATGGCTTGTATTTATAGAAAATTCCCAATTCTAGGGGTAGAGTTACTTGATCATGATTAAGCCTTGGTTGAGTGAAAGGATTTGAGATGGTTTCAAATGGGGGGACAATTTAAATGGTTGTCTCAAAGGTTGAGACAAAGGGACAAATTTGAGTGATT
>MU226852.1:4364269-4376861 GCA_018584345.1 Thuja plicata | reverse complement strand
ATAGGTTCAATTTGATTTTTGATTAAAACTATACAATTAATTGATTAAAATCAATTATATAATTTTGATTGATCCTTTTAGGCTTATATTTGATTATTTGATGTCATGGTTAATTAATCCTTTGATTCAACTTGATTTTGTCCATTTTGATTAATAAATGTCCATTTGAATTGATTTTGATCCATTTTGATGAAAATTAAAGCAGTTGGCTGAGATTTGCAGATTTGGATGATTCTAGGACACCTGCCCAATTTTAGGTATCTACAAATGCCCCTCTTTGAATTGATGTGCAAAGTGCATTGATTCAAAGAAAATTGCATGTCCTAATCACTGATTCGATAATGATTAATTGGATTGCTAAAACTAATCTGATAAGATAACCTGATTGATTGATTTGATAAAAACTGATCTGATTTGATAACCCGATTGGATAAAATACCCTAATTTGATAACTAATTTGAAACTTTGATTCACAAGTAATTTGAAACTCTGATTTGATGTGATTGGTTTGATGTAGAATGCCCCTGATAAAATTTTGAAAGTTTCAATGCCCCAGATTTGATATAGAACCCTGATTTGATACTCTAATGATGCCCCCTCAGGAAATGAATCGAGATGATGGTAGATAATTTGGTTGATTTTAGGAAACTGAGATTCATTTCCTGATAAAATCAATTTGAAAATGCCCCAGTCATGAGAGAATATGATGAGAACAACTATGATTGACAAAACATTGTTGATGTTTTAGATAAGGTGATGATGATCAGATATCACTTGATGTCAGTCAGAATCACTTGGTTGATGTTGTATTGATGTCAATCTGATAGGATAGGTATGCTGATGGATTGATTGGATAAACTAATAATTCGCTCTCAAGATCTAGAGAGATGAAAAAATGGATTGATTGGATAAACTGATAATTCTCTCTCAAGATCTAGAGAGATGAACAAATAAATTGATTGGATAAACTGATAATTCACTCTCAATATCTAGAGAGACGAACAAATGGATTGATTTTCCTTCCTCAAGATCTAGAGTTAGGAAATTTGATGTGCTCAAGATGATAGGATAAATGATCGACTTGAAATGATCAATTGGATGATTTGACTGATTGACATTCAATTTGATTGGATTTGATGGGAAGATTGATGGTGGGGGGCTGATAGATAAGGTCATTTAATATGATTCAGATGAAAATATAGGTACAGGGGATAAACAGAGTTAGGTTTCCCCTAGTTGATCAGATGGTGAAGTTGACCCTAGGTGAGTAGATGTATATTGATGATATCCTTGACGTAGCATTGATCGATTTGATGGATCAAACATTTGAGGACATTGATTAGGACTTTGATGATGTAATCATGATTAAATTCCACCCTCTTGATTAAGATAAATCCCATAAACATGCAATTAATCTATCATGAAAATGCAATGCAATGCAACTAATTGTCACTATCTTTTTGTGAAAGAACTGCAAAAGAGATATATTTTCATCATTGAGCATTGTGGGACCGGAAAGAAAATACAACCATCACTGACCACATCATGATGATATGAATACAAATTTTTATCGCTTTTGGTAACCATTAGGAAACTAGTACATCCCTCACTAGTTGAATAACCAACCATGGGAGTATGAATACTGGTTTCAACGGATTCAATGTTGCAAGTGGATTTTTGTATTAAGATATGGAAGATCTAAATAGCCAAGGTATATGTTTGCATAAACAAACAAAGGTTAACCCTCCTCCCTATATCAAAGTCCTTGATTGTTATTTGATGACCATGTCCTTAGATGAATTCACACAAGTTGGTGGGTCTCCCTCAAAATATTCACACAAAAGTCAAGAAGAAATTCATGTCTTCATCATCGCCAATCTAGTCAAAACATCATCAATTAGCTAAAAAGAACATGACTTGAAAAGTTCAACGAAAATCATCAAAAATTTCAAGCGTTTTGCAATGTATCAAGATTTTCAATAAGAATTCCAAACATTTTGATCATTTAGGGTATTGTCAATTTTTTAATCCTAATAAAATAGGTCAATGAAGTTCAAGGATCAAGTTATGCGATCAAATTGTTTAGGTTGAACAATGATATCCATCAAAGGTTCCAAAATATCTCTCCTCTGAAGTTCTAAAGATCTACTCTGATATGTGACCAAAAGTAGCACTTCTGAATCCGTTTGTACCAAAAACCAATGGTTTGCCCCCAAGCGATAAGTGAAACCATGTATTATTTCAATTAACTAAAAACTATTTTTTATAAGAATTAATTTTAAGTTTATTAAATTTAGGTCAAAGTAAAAATGATTTTGAATGATATCTAACCTTAACAGTTGGGATAAAGATATTATTTTAACATTTTATTTTTTTTGAAACATAGGCATTTAGTTTAAGATTGTAAAATGTAAAATCTATAGCAACTTTCAAGTTAAAATAATGAAAGGTTAATACAGAATATAAGAAGAAATCAAATTTAACAAAATTATTTATAATGTTTATACACATTACTTTTTATTTTGAATCTTGGGCAAATGAAACCTAGTTTCTGGCAATGGAGCTCAAAGACTTTATGCAAGATTTTTGGATTTTTTTAATGTTTTTTTATTTTTTTAGGGATTTTAGATTTATTTTTTTTAGATTTTTTTTTTTTTTTTTTTTTTTTTTTTTTTTTTTTTTTTNTATTTTTTTTTTTTTTTTTTTTTTTTTTTTTTTTTTTTTTAAGAATTTCCAGCTCTCAAACAAGATCACATTGGTTTGCCCTCATTGTCTAGCAAGGTATAGGACATGAAGGATGGATCTGTAAGCTGATGGATTAGAAATGGAAAGGTCATTGATGGATGAAGAATGTGAATGTGACCCCTAGGACCATCTTATCAAGATTACCCAAGCTAAGGAAAAAGGATATAGCAATGTGAAGCATGTTTTTGGATAAGCAATGAAAGCCAATGATGTTGTGCTAGATAGCATATAGGATAATGACCTGATGTCATGAAAGTGAGTGGTCCAAAAGAGTGGACATGTCAAGAGGTTTTTTATAATAAATTTTGCACTTTATGTCCTTCATTTTTTATCAAGACCAATGAATCAATTTGGATATAATGTGGCTAAGATAGCACAATCAGGATAAAGGGGTGATGGAGGCTATGAGGGGATGGTTTTTGGATTATGGAAAGAATGTCAAGAAATAATGAAGGTAGATTTGGGATAAGCAAGATCATGATAGGGTAACATGGATGCAACAAGTAAATAAGTTGATGGAAAGGATAACGTTGTCAAGATACTTGATGCTCATGGGTATGTTCAACCTTTTCAAGACCAAAGGATAACAGAGGGAGTATGGATGTGAGTGAGATAAATGATAGGAAGACGGAGGATAGCATGGATGAAACTTTCCCCCAAGTGTAGAGTGCAATAGGAGGAATTATGCATGATGCTTGTTTTCCATGTTTTCATCATGGTACTTGTCCAAGGCACCACAAGAAGTGGTTTTCACCATAGGATGGATTGATTTCTCTTTACTTTTTCTACCAAGGCACCCGTTTACCAGGTTTTCACCAAGGCACTTTTCTCTTTTTTTCTTTTTTTTTTCTTTTTTTTTATTTTTCAAAATTTCCCCAACATCTGGATCTTTGGACAATGCTCTTCTGAAAGATATGTTATAATAAACCATGAATATGGCTAGGATGATCAAATATATTGATAAGGTGATGATAAAGGACACATATGGAGGATAAGGGTAGATGGTGTTGAAGGTTTTATGCCATAGATTGGATAAGAGAGATGGAAAGATGGAAAGATGGAAAGTATGTGTTGGGTAATGAATGTGAGGATAAGAAGAATGTATGTTGTGGATGGAAATGTTGGAAAGATCAACTTTGACACACACTTTGAAGAGTGTTGGAATGATGGAGGAACAATGGATGAAGGAGGTAAGGATGTAGCTGACTTGGAAAGTGGAAAATGTTAAGAAGGAGACAGAATGAAAGCCTTTGGAAGCTTGAATGTCAACTTTGAATTTTATTTTGTGTGCAATTCTTTCAAAAGTGACTTGGGAATCCACATAGTCTTTGATTTATCTTTCTTTTGCAATGCTTTTGAATGCATTTCTTCAATGAGGGATTTAGGAACCCACATTTTCTTTGATTTTTATTTTTTCTTGGTCGACCTTTGTGGTCTCTTGGATATTTCTTTTTTCTTTTCATTCACATGTTGATTAGATGGGACATGGTAATCTTTATACATATGTGGATTCTTGGATTTCTGATTTTTATGTTGCACATCTAAATTGCTTCCAAGAGACTTAGGAATTGTGGGTGAATGGGAAGAATATGAGGGGTTCATATGGATTGGTGTTTGGACATTCTTCAAGTATGTGTGTCTTAGTTGATCTTGATGCATGGTAGGGTAAGTGAATGTAGAGATATGGATAGTAGGACTGGTTGATGGAGGAATATAGTGACCTAATATGGATGGAAGGGATGAATACTTTAGCTTTGGGACATAGGAACCCAAAATGGATTTGGAGGATGGTGAAGGCATATGGTTGCATTTTAATGGAGGGAGATAAGGTTTGAAAGGGATATCAACATCTTTGGAATGAGTTGCATTGTCGAGGTTCTCATCTTTAAGATTTATCTTTATACCAATGGGCTCATGAATAACTTTCATAGGAACAACTTTGATAGGATCAACCAAGATTTGAAGGGATTTATTATCATGCAATGAATTTTGAGGAATGGTGGTTGCTTGAGGTGAATTTGGAGGATCATGAAAAGGAGTAAATGAGATACTTTGATCTTGACAAGGATCTTCGGATGGTGTAGAGAGGGTACTTTTCTCTTGATTTTCAATATGTTCATTGGAAATGATGGAAGGTACATCTTGATCTTGCTTGGGAAGTGTAGAGGGATGTAGCTCTTGAGGTGGAGGGATATCTTCTTGGAAGAAATGAAAGGGTGCAAGGGGATCATCACAGGGTTCTATGGATATGGGAGCTTCATCAAATATGGGAGGGGATTGTATAGAATCTTGATCTTGATCTCTATTGATATTTTTTTCTTTTCTCTTTGGATTATCCTCTTGACATGGAGCCACTTCTAAGGAAAAGGTAGATGTTTGTATATGCATGGGGAATATTTGGAAGAATGATGGAGAATCCTTTTGAATAGGCATTGAAGCACATGAAGCTTTGGGGTCCAAGATCTTTGAATCATGGAAACAATTTGCAGCAAGATGTAAGTTAGCTTGGGTTTCTTTTAGAGGTAGCTCTTGAGGGTATACATAGTCAATGTGGAAAGTATCATCATTAGGCTCACTCTTTGATGGATGAATTTTGGATAGTTGTGAAGCTTTGTGAGATGGATGAAGGATGAAAGGAGTAAAGGCTAGAGGAGAAACCTTGCTAGATAGAGGTATTTGGTTTATATATTTATTTAGAGTGGTACCTTGCTCTTTATTATTTTTATTATCTTGATCACAAATAGGGTGGTCATAAAATTTCCCTTGATCCAAGATAGGTTTGTTGCACTGAAATGTTTCATTTTGTGAAGAATGTGAAGATACGAATGGCCCATCATCATAAAGAAAAGGAAAAATTGACATGAATGATGGCTTTTTAGATAATGTATCCTTTTGTTTTTCCTTATCCTTCCTCAAGGTTGATGTGTCATAGTTATGAGGAAGCTTAGCTCCTGATTGAGCTAAATTTAAAAAATATGCTTCTTTATCCCACTTCAAAATTAAGTGCATTGTTTCTATGAACATGGGATCTTGAGATGCTTCCAAAATTTGTTCTTTGGTTACTTTTTCGTATTGAGTCCTCTAGAGATTTTTATCTTTATTTTGATAATTATTCTCCACCATAGGATTTATTTGTTTCTCAAATAGATTCATCAATATAAATGTCTGAAGAATCTGATCTATCTGTTGGACTGATAAGAAATAACTCCAAAAAGCGTATCAAAAAATGTTTTCAAAATCCTTCCAAACCCTTAGGAAATGTCCACTGTCTATCCCTCTTTGTTTTTTGGTGTCACTTCCTTGTGTGTAGGTTTGACTTAAAACTTTATAGGCGTTAACTAGAAATTGTCTAGGTGACACTCTGCAGTGGAGCAGGCGGCTTTTGCCTATTGATAGGCGTTGTTTAAAACTTTCCAAGAGTCACTTTCCAATGACTTAGGTGGTATTAAAATGTTGTCAGGCATCATTTAAATTATCACATGTGTCATTTAACTGCTCATAGGTGGCACTTTGCAGATCCAGTTTGTTTTTCTTGGAATTTTTTTTATTTTTAAAAGGTTTAAAGTTTGATCAGGTCTCCAGAATATTATTGCTTGAAAATTTGAAACAAACGCAACACACACGTCAAGTTTGCACCATGTCCCTAAAAAAACACTAAATATGTATGTTCTCAGTCATTTTAAATAGGTATATAACAAGAATATCTTCCACGCAATTCTACCTAAAGTCAAATTTGGCTTTTAAACACTTGGCTCTAATGGGTAGGATTGCTACTTGTTTGGGTTTTATTGATCACCTCTATTATAAATTATGCCAAGTCCTTTTACCCCCTTGTGGGCTTCCCACATGTACAAAAGTATGATTTTTCGCAATCCTGAAGGACTACTCAAGGAAGTGAAGAAACTTGCACACAATCTAGTCACCTTCCCATTAAGGAAGAATGCATTTATTTATAGTGGGTTGGATAGAATCATGGAAAAAATGATTTTCTCCCACTTTGGGTCATTCCCTCTCACCGTCCTTGTAAGGAAATTCTCAGGAGGCGAGCCCTCTAAAGCTCTATTTTAACTAGCATGTATATGAAAAGCGAAAAATGAACTTAGTCCAACAAGTTTAGGAGTTTGATTCACTCAAAGAGTGAAGAATATATCCCTACTGTCTTTCTTCATTCTAAACACTTCAAGCATTATGATTCTTTTTCAACCTCGGTACAAAGAGGTTCTTAAAATGGAAGTGTGTGGTTCAATTTATCCTCCCTTTATCTCTACCACTTCAAATGCAACATGTTTGGATTTTTAATCAACTTACAAGAAGTTGAGATCATATGCCTAATTCTTTGTTTGAAATGGACAATAATAGGGTTTTCCCTATTTATACTAGTTTAAATCAAAATTTCGTAAGCTAAGGGAAAACAAGCTTGATAAGTAGATTACCTCTTTCAAAGCTAGCAAAGGCTAGGCGCTTTTTTGAGGTTTTTTGCTTCGTTTTCAACTCACCTAGTGGCAATAGTTCCCACTCTGGCTCCTCCAACAAGTTATTCAACACAAACAATCAAAGTGAAGAAAAACTTGCAAAATCACAAATGAAATTAAGTTCTTTCTTTAAAATTTGCAAGAAAAACAACTTTTAAGAACTTAAAGCATGAATTTAATTGAAAGTTGGAAATTTCTTCTTGTATGCACTACTAAATTTTATGTAGTGCTCATACAAGTATTCTTCTACCTCTAGATTCTCTAAAATACAAGCATTATGAAAATATTTAGAGTGTTTCTTAAAGGCTCTTACCTCTTTGCTTTCCTTTGTAACTCTGCTTTCTGGTTTCTGTACTTTCGGATGCATGTTCATCTGCAGATAACACATAGACAGAGAGTTAGAAATCTTAAATCAATGATTAATCAACAAAAGCGTATAAAAAGAAATAGGTGGCATTTAACATCTAGTAGGCATGATTAGGCATTATTTAAAATAGCATATGCATTTCTTTCCAGTGAATTAGGTGTTATTTAACTCTGCTAGGCGTAAAACTTTAAATGACAGGTTTGACAAAAACTGTAAATTGTGCAAAACAAAAGCTACTAGGCATCATTTAAAAGTTTGTAGATGGCTTTTCCTGAGGCACAGGTGATTCTTTGCAGTCACAGGTGTGACACTTTATCTCACAGGTGGCATGGAAATAAAGATAGAAATAGAAGGATTTCTGTAGGTGTCAGTTAACTTCTGGCAGGCATCATTAAAATATGTATAAGCGTCACTTCCCTGAAAATCTACAAAATTTGCTCAAAGTGAAGAAAAAAACATACAAAAATTTTAAAATGATGAATACGAGGCCTAAAGTCCCATGGTGGGCATCATTTGTGTGTCAATTTATTACACCTTCATGAGATTGATTTATTTACATAAACAATTTAAACTAAAGAATTGTAATCAAATCACTAAACATCTCATGCTTCTCTAACTAGTATGCTAGTAAAGCTCAGCCTTAATCTCTACTAGTGACAATCCTAGAATGATAAATTGATAAAATTATATGCCTAATCTAGCTCAATTCTCTCTCAAAATGATGATTTGTAATCTAAATGCTCATGAAATACTCTCCATAATTCTCAATTTGCTATGAAACTCTCAAATATGCTCAAGATTGCTATGAAATTGCCTATAGGTTTGATGGCTTGCATTCAAATTTTCTAGGATATGTTATGCTTAAAAATGGCTTGTATTTATAGAAAATTCCCAAGTGTATGGGGGTAGAGTTACTTGATCATGATTAAGCCTTGGTTGAGTGAAAGGATTTGAGATCATTTCAAATGGGGGGCAATTCAAATGGTTGTCTCAGAGGTTGAGACAAAGGGAAAAATTTGAGTGATTGAGATTCAAAGTTGAAAATGAGTGATTGAGATTCCAATTTAGGAGTGATCCATGTGCTTTGTGTTCTCAATTCCCATTGGTTGCTCAAATTCATGTTGAAAGATATTAGGGTTATTCAATTCAATCAATTAATTAAATTAGCCATGTAGGGATGAATAGGTTCGATTTGATTTTTTATTAAAACTATACAATTAATTGATTAAAATCAATTATATAATTTTGATTGATCCTTTTAGGCTTATATTTGATTATTTGATGTCATGGTTAATTAACACTTTGATTTAACTTGATTTTGTCCATTTTGATTAATAAATGTCCATTTGAATTTATTTTGATCCATTTTGATGAAAATTAGAGCATTTGGCTGAGATTTGCAGATTTGGATGATTCTAGGACACCTGCCCAATTTTAGGTATCTACACTTACATATTTTTGGTTCAGACCATTTTCCAATTTTTTCTTCAGCTATCAGATTTCTCTTCTCCCTGGAAAGGTACCTTTAAAGTACAACCAATGTGGTTCCATTATAATTCTTTCATCCCTATATTAAAAAAATGGTGGCAGAATTCTTCTTATATGAAGGGTACTCGATTATTTAGACTGGCCAAGAAATTACAGCTTCTCAAACTAAAAATTAAAGAATGGAACAGCACTTCCTTTAAGAATATCTTCCAAGAGAAAACAAGATTGCAATCAAAATTATCAATGGTCAATGATTACGTTATTCAAAATGGGATGGATGCTGAGTCTTTTGTCTGGGAGAGAGAACTTTGAAGTGCCTTAGAGGAATTTCTTCTTCAAGAAGAGATTTACTGGAAATAGAAGTCCCATAAAACTTGGCTTGTAGATGGTGATAGGAACACAAAGTTCTTTCATGTATCAACAAAGTTATGGTGCCTTCATAATAAAATCATTAGAATTGAATATTTTAATGGGTTATTAGAGGATGAGGAAGATATAGCTGGTGAAGGTGTGTTGTTTTTCTCATGCTTATTGAATAAAGAACAGGTTCTTTCCTCTCCTTCCCTTCTAGACACCAATCCTAACTCTATTTTTGAGGAAGATAATTCAATTCTTATGGCTCCCTTTTATCTATAATAACTCAGAGATATAGTTTTCCCAATGTCCCCAGATAAAGCCCTAGGTCCAGATGAGCTGCCCATGCTTTTCTTCCAAAATATTGAGACTATATGGGTAATGATTTATTACTTGCGTTAGAGGATGCCAAAATCCATAAGACTATGTTAAAAGATCTTAATCGTACTTGGATTGATATTATCCCTAAGAAAGATAATCCTGATACTTTTTTTGACTTTTTCCCTATTTTTCTCTACAATTCTTTATATAAAATCTTTACTAAAGCTATTACTGTACGGTTATCCAGAATTCTTCCTAAAATTATATCATATAAACAAGGGGTTTTTATCCGTGGTAGGGAAACCTCAGAGGGTGTCATTTTGGCTGATGAAATCTTGAATTCCATACTCCTTCAAAATTAGTCTGCTATGGTCATTAAGCTAGATATGATGAAAGCATACGATCGGGTTGACTGAGACTTTTTTCTGTTGGTTCTTACCAAATTGGGTTTCCATAGAAACTGGGTAAAATGGATCTAGGCTTACATATCTTCTCCTTCATTCTTGGTCCTCATTAATGGATCCCCTAGGGTTTTTTTCTCATCCTCAGGAGGAATTAGATAGGGGGGGCCACTTTATCCCTTTCTATTTGTGTTAATGGTTGAGGGCCTTAGTAGGTCAATATATCATGTCCGACATGTGGGTATCTGGAAAGGCATATCTCTAAATAATGGGGAAGAATCCTACATGCACAAAATTTTTGCAAATAATACCCTTATATTTGGTGAAGATTCCATTATGGAAGCTCAATCTATTAAACAAGTCATTGAAGAGTATTCTATGGCCTCTGGGCAGTTAATCAATCCAACTAAATCAAAAGTTTTCTTCTTAAATGTTACCACATTAGTACAATGATGTCTTCTTAGTTTCTGGGGATTTTCTTTAGGGGATTTTCCTTGCCTATAGCTTGGAGTCCCTTTCTTCTCTAGATCATAAAAACATCATTTATGGGATTAGATAATTTCTGCAATTTCTCAGCGGATTCTCTCCTGGAAGCATAAATGGTTGACCCTGTCTAGAAAGTTACTCCTGATTAAATCAATTTTGAATGTCATTCCCATTTATCTAAAGTCAGTGTTAAACATGCCTAAACACTAAATAGAGGAACTTCAGTCCATCTTGAGAAATTTCTTATGGGTAGAGAATGTATCTAAGAAAAATAAGTTGCCCCTCCTTGCCTGGAGTAAAGTTTGTTCTCATAAAGATTTTCAAAGTACAGGTATCAAAGATTTGTCTTTACAAAATAAGGCATTGGATGCTAAACTGCTTTGGAAGTTGTGTTAGAGTAAAAATGAATTTTCAATTATTAATAAAATCATTATTGATTTAATTATTAAGACACCTTATTCACTTATTAATTAAATCATTATTGATTTAATTATTAAGTCACCCTTTTATCTCTAGTTTACTTAAGCTAAACTTTAGGCATGTTATAATAAAAAAATTATTAATTATTCATGCAACCTAGGTTTCTCCACCTTTTGGTGTTCGATATCCCTTATAAGGATTGATCTCTTTGTATTTTTTAATTCCATTCCATTATTATTGAATCAACTAAGGATGTTTCCTCTTCCATAGATCTGTTGTTTTTGGCCTCCATAGCTTTTGCTTCTCTCTTTCTGTGACACGTGTTTGCATGCAGGTGATCCTTGGGAGCTATAGGGTTGATAGTTTTTCATCAAATCCAATATGGCATCAGAGCCTTGCTAGAGCAGGCCGTTCTTAGGTTTTTTGAAGATTTTCTAGAGCGCCGAGGTTTTCAATTTTTTAGTTATGTTTATGTGGATCTAGAGGGGATTTTTTATTTGGATCACTTTGGGTACAAACCAACCTCATGGCTGTGCTCAAAATGCCAAAAAAACCCCAATTTCCATATATGGCACGTCCAATTTGGACAAATTTTTCATCTGAGGCAAAAAAAAATTGCATGTGCCCATTTTATGGGCACAAAAATTGAGGTGAGTGACAAAATAGTGCACACTTTTTGAGGTGGAAGACCAAACAAAAATTGCATGGAAATTTGGCCAAATGAGATATCATTGGAAAGTTAGTCTAGAGTCTCACCTGATTTTCTAGGTTTGGATTTCAGATTTTTCTGTCTTGCAACTATTTTTTTCAGTCAAAGTCAGGGTTCCTTTTTGCACTTTGGGAGTCTTATCTTTCTCATCCAGACTTTGTTTTTCAACTTCCACATGGAGTCGGAAATATGGTTCAGTGCTCTACCTCATTTCATGGGTCTCACACCCAAATTCTGATCCAAGTATTTTTTATTCATATTTTTTCATTTTCGCAATCTGGTGGATATCTTGGATGTTTCAGGTCCTGGGATCATTTTTCAGGCATGGGATAACTTATTTTTAGCTTTTCTTCATGTTTCTAAAACTTTCTATCATTCCTGGATATTATAGATATTTATTTCTGTCATATTTATTTTTTTGCAAACACACTGAGATAAAGTGTCATCTAATGCATACTTGGGATCTTGGACTTTTTGTGTCTGTTTGTACTTTCACTATATTATAAAGTGTCATGGGTGGTTTGTTTTACCTTTTTCAAGTGAGTGTTCCTTCCATGACATTATCTATTAGAAACACTGAGAGGGGGGGTGAATCAGTGTTTATCTATTAATTTTATTTTAGCCAATTAAAAATATATCAAATGTGCATCAAAAGAAACATAACACAAGAACACATAACACATGATAGGATTATGGAGAACTTTGATCAGAGGAAAACTCTGGTGGGGATTAGTACCCACAAATATTGTACTAGGTATAATGAACCTGTTAAAGTTCCTTTGCCCTGTTAGAAGTAGTCTTTACAAATTAAGTACAATGACCTGGTTAA